>RBNI01000717.1:0-27543 GCA_003990745.1 Jimgerdemannia flammicorona | reverse complement strand
TTTTACTAGCTTTAAGTTATTTAAGTTTAATATCTTTAATAATTACTGAGAAGAACTATCTACTGATATCTGGATCTTTCAATTGAATAAATACTTCAAACTTATAAGAATATAAGTATAATTTACTAATATATATATACTTCTTTAAGATAATATATATAACTATCTAATAATATAATTGTAATAACTCTCACTTCTATTCCTCTCTTATCCTTTGGATAATTAGAGAAGTGGACTATTACTTAGGGACTTAGTACACAATGTGTACCAAGAAGCCTTCAGTTGAAGAAGTGCTTGCTTTAAGTAGTTGTAGTGGTAGTGTCTTATCTTTCAAAGGTCTTTCTCTTGTGCCCTATTTCGAGAGTCTTGTTCTTTGCTGTACACAGACTGAATTCGCCTTGGAATTCAGGTTCAATGGGTTTACTTAAGTCTTTGGGGATTTTTATACCAGTCTCAGTTCTGGCAGAAGTTAGCTAGGCTTCTGGAGTTTAGTCAGAAACACTAGAGTCACTTAGATGTCATTACTAAGACTCTGGGGAATGTGTGTATATGGGGGGGACTTGATTCTTATATCAAGGACTGAACTAAAACTGCTTTATTTCAGATGGAAACTGGGGGGTATTTATACAAGTTGGTCCACGATTTCTGACTAAGTATGAGTGACTAATTTGGTAACTATAATGAGGTTTGTGATCGTGACCTTTGTCAGGTGGTTTTTGGTAAAGAATATCTTTGTGATCAGGACCTCAATTACTAGGCAATGGTCAGCAGCTGTAGCAACTATTGTTGTGGTGCCGGTTGTCAGGGGTAAACTAAATATCATTTTCTGTGTCATTCATTTGTATTGTTCGTCACTTGTTATTCATATACCATGCTTGATTATATGATGACGTCATTGCTGGATCACATAATCGTTCGTTGTGTCCCATCTGTTCGCTCATTCTATTACATCCTTCTCTCCTTAGAAATCAATGTCCTTATTGATTGAGAAATTGAGAACCAGGGGAGAGAAAGGCAGAGAATCCTCCTCAGGGTTATTACCATCTTCTTCAGAGACAGGGGGAGTAGTGGTTGCAGATGACTCACTGTCCAGGATGGAGAAGTTAATAAGGTCTGCAAATGGTTCTTGCACTGGAATAGGTGCTGGTGTAGGAGTTTTCCATCTGATGCGGTTGGGGCTATCTAAGTAGGGCTCTTGATCTTCATGTCTGGGAATATCCATTTGGATGGGCGGTCCTTCAAAGAGGTCAGAGAGACCTTGGAGCCATTGGTCAGAGTTGTCATTCAGGAGGGGGCTCTAGTAGAGTTTGCAGTCAGTAGACTTGAGGGTGATCCAGGAGTTGGCTTCTTGGGCTACCTTGATCTCTAGTTCATCGACCTCAGGGAAAGAGAGGTTCTGGAAGTCCTTCAGTTGTATGTAGTTGAGGTTGGGGATCGTGAAGGGTACATGGTGCATGATTTGGTGGACCTTCTTGGTAAGTCTTTACTCGTGCCTGTCTAGGTGAGTCCAGTCAGAGACCTGGTCCATGGGTAGGCCGTTCGTATGTTGGAGGAGCTGGTGCCCAATTTCATATTCATGCCAGATTTCTAGGTAGCTGGTAGCAAGGTAGGCCCTTTCGATAAGTTCGCGGCAGTCAAGGACATACTGTCCTAGGTCCTGGCTGAAGAGGTTAAGAGCCTCTGAGCGGTGGTTTCTTCCTTGGATAGCAACCTGGATGTGTCCAAAGAGGCAGTCAACCTGGCTTGAGAGGGGCTGGCTATGGCGGGCAGTTTGGTGGCGGGTGGCAGGCATTCTTGTCTTATCTTTTCTTTGTGAGGAAAGGGAGATGAGAGTTGCAGGGTATTCTTGCCTTGGGTATTTATACTTATTCATCCATCTGATGTGACCTTCCTTTGGTCATGTTTTCTGGCAAAATATATGACCTGTACTGTAAGCAGAACATGTGCTGGTCACATGAGAAAATTCCGATTTCAAAGATCTCGTCACTCATAGTTATGGTTACACAGGGTTAACAGGTCTTGGTCCACTTTTTTTTTGTCTGGTTGGTGCATTTGTGAGGACTGGCCATCCTTGTCTAGGGCGAGGGCTCTCATTATCGTGGCTGGGAGTTTGAACCTCTCGGAAATAGACTTTTCTTGTAATCCGAGGCAATTCCTAGTAACAATATCTGTCACATGGATGGACTTAGACTGGTTTCGATATTGTCGGCTTTCCTAAGTTTCACATGAAGCATCCATCATCATCCAGCGGAGATGACACAGATAGCATGAAATAGAGTTGTTCAAATGTGTTTTGCTATACTGTACTAGATTGTTCTTTTGCCTGGATATCTTCTTGTTAGTTATCCATAGTGTTCCTTTCTCCGCAATGTTTGATATTATATGTTTCCAGATAAAAATATATAGTATCCTTCTTACTCGCTGTATGCTCCTATACTTAGAGCTGTAGTTCCTTCCTTTGCTGGGGGGTGAGTGTTTCTATATAGTCCTGGAGGGCTTTACATGCATTCTTCAGGGCATCTTCTTTTTCCCAGGTGGCGTCATGGGTGGGGTAACTCTTCCACTTGATCAGAAAAAGGCGCTTGACTGTTTTGGAATATTTGCAGACCTTGTAGTCAAGTACTTCCTCAATTTCGAATTCCTCATAATCATTGATCCTAATTGGGGGTGGTGGTAGAACTGTAAGCTCAGGGAATGGGTTTTCATGGTAGTTCACCAATTGGCTGATATGGAATACTGGGTGTACTCAGATATTGTAGGGAAGTTGCAACTTATAGTTGACTTTGCTGATTTTTTCCATGATCTTGTATGGTCCAATTCTTCTAGCATGGAGTTTCTTGGCTAGTTGTTGTGCCAGGGTGTCTGGGTGGAGATGGTCTGTTCTAAGCATGACTATGTTGCCAATATTGTAGGAGGCTTCTCTTCACTTCAAGTTTACATACTTGGTCTGATAGTCTTGTGCTTCTATGAGAGCATCTCTTGTCATTTGGGTAAGGTCAGAAATGGTCTCAGCCAGATCTTGGGCTGCTGGGACTGCTGATTTCGCAGTGGTACTTGGGGTCCTTGGGTATTGACCGTGGTTCAGGAAAAATGGTGTCTTCTTCGTGGAGGTTTGCTGACTATTATTGTAGGCAAACTCGACATGGGCTAGGTACTTGTCCCAATCATTTTGCTTGTAATAGCAGAAGATACTAAGCATCTGTTTGAGAGTCCTGTTGGTTTGCTCAGTTTGACCATCAGTCTGAGGATGGTAGGCAGTAGAGAACTTTAGCTTGGTTCCATGGAGGGAGAAGAATGCCTTCTAGAAGTTGCTTGTGAACTTGGCATCTCAGTCAGATATGATAGTGCTAGGCATGCCATGTAGCCTGAATACTTGGTTGAGAAAGATCTCAGCAATCTCTAGTGCTGTAGTGGTGGTCTTGGTAGGTGCAAAATGGGCTTGTTTACTTAAGCGGTCCACGAATACCACTATGGCATCCCATCTTGCCTTGGTCTTGGGGAGTTGGACAATGAAGTCCATTGCAATCTGGTCCCAGTTGTGACTTGGAATAGGTAAGGGTTGCAGGAGTCCTGCTGGTAGCTTGTTACTACTTTTGAACCTTTGGCACATCTCGCATGAGGCCACGAAGTCTTTGATATCCTTGGTCATCTTTGGCCAATAGAACTCTCTTGAGAGGAGGTTGTAGGTTTTTTCAAAACCAAAGTATCCTGCTGCAGGAGTATCATGGAGTTCTTGAGTCGCAGAGTATCATTGTTGGGTACAACCACTCTGTCATGGTCCCTGTAGATAAGTCCATCACGGTAGGTGAATCTCTTGGCTATTTGCCTTATGGGTTCTGGGACCTCAGCCTCTGGGTCTTGGCAGAATTGAAGGAAATTCATCAGGGAGCTGTCTTGCTGGTAGCCATCCTTGATCATCTGGGTGAGGTCACCAATTACTTTGACCATGAAGACAAGTTCATCTTCCATATACCTAGAGAAGCCATCAGCCACACAGTTGGTTTTGCCTGGGATATACTTGATTTCCATATCAAAGTTGGCAATGATTTCCATTCAGCAGGCTTATCTATAGGTCAGTATAGGCTGTGTGTGAATATACCACAGTGTATAGTGGTCAGTGTAGGCCACAAATAGCTGTCCTAGGAGGAAATGGTGCTATTCCTGGAGTGTAGTGACAATAGCCAGGAGTTCCTTCTCATGGGTGGTATACCAGATCTCAGCTGGCTTGAACTTCTGGGAAAGGTAGGCCACTGGGCGGTCTTTTTGGCTGAGTACTGCTCCAATAGCAATATTGGAGGCATCTGTGGTTAGAGTGAATGGTCTGGTAGGGTCAGGTGCAATCAGCACTGGGGCCTCAGTAAGGAGTCTCTTGAGGTGGTCCATAGCCAGAGTGCATTCGGGGGTCCATTCAGCTTTGATATTCACTCCTTTGTGGGCCAGGCTGGTCAGTGGGGCTGCAATAGCAGAGTATCCTTGGATAAACCTTCAGTAATAACCAGCAATACCCAGAAAGCAGTGGAGTAGCTTGAGGGTAGTAGGGATAGGGATATCCTTGAGGGCTGATATCTTTCAGGGGTCCACATTGATATCTTCAGCAGAGATGATGTGCCCTAGATATTCAATCTGGTTTTGGTAGAACTTGCATTTGCTCATCTTCGCATAGAGTTGGTGTTCTCGCAGGAGAGTCAGTACTTGTCTGAGATGGGTGTAGTGTAACTCTTCTGTCTCACTGTAGATTAGTATATCATCAATATACACAAGGACACAGATGTTGAGGAGTGGTCCAAAGATATCATTCATCAGATACTGGAATGTTGCTGGTGCATTGGTCAATCCAAAAGGCATGACTCAGAACTGGTAGTGTCTAAACCATGTTCGGAAAGCTGTCTTTTCAATGTCCTTCTCATCAATGAGAATCTGGTAGTAGCTATTTTGCAAATCTAGTAGAGAAAAGGTCTTAGCCTTGAAGATTTGGTGTAGCAACTCATCAATCCTGGGCAAGGCATACCGGTTCTTGATAGTGATCTTGTTGAGGGCTCTGTAGTCAATATACATTCACAGAGAGCTATTTTTCTTCTTGACAAATAGAATGGGGGCTCCAAATGGAGAGTAGCTGGGTTCAATATATCCTTGGACCAGTAGTTTGGTCAATTCATCCTTGAGGGTCTTGAGCTCGGGTTGGGCCAGTTGGTAGATACTCTTGTATGGGGGTTCAGATCCTGGAATAAGATCAATTCCATGTTGGATTTGGCACTTGGGTGGAAGTCCTTGGGGGTCTTGGAATACATCTTGGAATTCTTCAAACAGTTCTTGAGCTTCTGTTGGAATTGGGCTGCTGGTAGCTTCAGTGACTTCTTGTACTGTACAGATAAAGTAGGTGTTTCCTTTTTTTCGAGAGAGTCTCTTCATTTGAATGGCAGAGATGATTTCGATTCCTTGGTGGTTGGTGCCTTTCTGGGGTGTCAGGGTGATCTTTCTGCCTTTGTAGATCAGGTTAACCTCATTGGTTCTCTAGTTGATATCTGGGTTGTGTTGGGTCAACTATACTTTTCCTAGGATGATGTCCTGTTCTGGAAGATCTACAATGCTGAAGTCTAACTTCTCTTGATATTTGCCAATCTTGAGCAAGAGATCTTCACAGATCTTAGTCAATGGTGCAGTCTTTCCATCACCGAAGGTAACACTTCTTTTCTCAGTAGTTGGTCTGCTTTGGGCTCCAATTCTCTTGGCGGTCTTGGTGTTGATATAGTTTCCAGTAGCACCACTATCAAGCAAGACATTGACATTCTGTCTGTGGACTTGGCCTGTGAACTTGATGTAACTGTCCTCCTTCTTGATAGTGTTGAATTCTTCATCCTCATTATTGTCCCAATTGCTGTCAGTCTCCTTGAAGTCAGTTTCTCCCCATCCTTCACAAGGAGGGTTGTCTTGTTTGGATTCCTCAGTCTGTGGGGCTTGGCATTTCTCAGATTGAATTTTGAAAACTTTGGAGAGGCATGCATGGCATTCACCAACATGTTCCATACAGTACATTCGAATGGAATGAGGACATCATCCACATGGTGCATAACCATCTGCAATTCTCTTATACCAGTTTTCATCATCTTCCTTCATGGTAGTGACCTTTTGACTGGGAGGTTTGTTGGTAGATCCAAATCCTTTCTTGCCACAGTCTGTCTGGGAGAGTTCGGGGACTTCTTCAATGGTGAGATCTTGATGGATTTCTTTAATGATTGCTTGAGCAATTCTTTGGCCTGCTTTGACTTCAAATGATGTGTCTCCAAAATTTCGCAAGATGACACAGATTTCACCAGTAAATCCTTGGTCAACTACTCCTCCTCCTAGTCCAATGTTGAACTCTTTGGCTAGGCTGCTTCACTCAGCAAGGTAGATATATATACCTCTGGGAGCTTGCATTGCAATTCCTGTTCGCACTGTAGCATTGGTACTTGGTGGAATAGTGAGGTCTTGACTGCTGTAGAGATCATAACTAGCATCGGTTGGGTGGGCCTTAGTGGAGATGGTAGCCTTGTACCATATCTTCTATACTTTAATGATATTCTTGGGGTTCTTCTTTCCTGGGCCTTCTCCAATGACAGTAATGTTCTGGTTACTGGGTTCACCTGATCTGTTTCTCTTCTCAGGACATTTGACTGAGATATGTCCTGCCTTTTTGCAGATGAAGTACAATCCCTTTTCATGGAGCTGTCTTTTTTCATTCTCAGTGGGAGGTCTGGGTCCTCTGGGGTTTTGCTGGTTCCTTTGATCATATCTTCAATCATATCTTTGGTCATTCTTTTGATCATTTCTCCTGATAGGATTTCTTCTATCTTGGTTATCCTTCTTGTGTTCTTGATTTCATAGAGCTTGTGCAGCAAGGATTTCGCGGGCTCTTCTTTGTACTTGAGCAAAGCACCATGAGTAGTGGGGGCATCCTTGGGGAAGACCTTGTTCCTTAATCTTCTGGGTGAGCCAGTCTGGTAGGGCTGCAAAGAGATGGTTGGCTCTGGTACCATTGATGGCCAAATTGTTCTCCTGGTAAGTAAGTCCAACAGTTTTGAGATAGGCATCCATTCTGGTGGCAAAGGTCTCTAGATCTTCTTCACCATTCTTGTGAAACCTCATCTAGACAGTTTGTTCCATGTTTCTTATATGTAGGCAGCATTTCGGAATTTGGTCAGTAGCAAGGCCTTGAGTCCTGGGCCTGCTTCATGGTCATCTCAACCTGGTCTATTGTTGCCAGGTACTTGTCCTGAGGGTGGGCTTCCCAGGTTACTGGGTGTTGTTCCAAGGTTCACCAGAATTCGGCTGCTGTTCCAGTGAAGAATGTGGCTACTGTTTCCACTTGTGCTGCTGATGTGGCAAACAGCTGTTGAAGGGTGCTGTTCTGGTTGTTTGTGAGCATTCCTATAGATACTTGGTTATCATTCCATTGATTTGCTCAGTAGCCTGTATCAACTACATTGATGAAGTTTTCTATATTGCTGTTCTTTCCACTGAATGTTGGGATTCGCAAGGTCTTGGTTGGTTTGTTCTGTTCTGCAATCTGTCCTACTATTCCTGCTAGTGCTGCTAGCTGGGTGGTCAGTACTGTAATGTTGGCATCTACTATTGTGTTGACTATTGGTGGTGGGCCTGTTGGGGTAGATTCTCCTAAAGATTGTTCTGCTTGGTGGGGTTGTGGTGCTGTATGACTTGGAGTTACTTGATTCCCGGATATTAAGTCAAAGAGTCCTGTGAGAGGGGGTAAACCAAACCTCTGTATAGGTGGCTGGATTAGTTCTGGGGTTTGATTTTCTTGACCTGTGGTTCCTTGATAGATTCCTAGGCCTGCTGTTCCTTGTTGGCTATCGTCAGACTGGTAACCTGTAGAGTCTTCGTCTGACTCCCTTCCCTGATGAGATAGTGTGTCCTCATACTGACTAGGTCCTTCAAAGAGGATATCAGTTTCTGGCTGAGTAGATGGACCTGCTCCTTGTTCAGCAGTAGGGGATGGGTGGCCTGCTTGCTCATTCTCGTACCTGGTTATGGCAGAGGCATAGTATACAACTAGCCTATAGTAGAGGGAGATCTTGGTTGGGGTATGATGATATCTGTCAGAGGCAATCTACTCGGCAGCTGCTTCTCTTGCAGCAGGGGGTGAGATATAATCTAAAAAATCCTGGGTGGCTACAGTAGTAGATTCTGGGGTCTTAGTAGTTCCAATGTGTCCTCGGAGGAGTTCGTAGAACTTATGGTGGCTGACAATATTCCTAAGTCCTGGGTGGTATGTCCTAAAGGCCTGGTATAGATCTTTGTAAGCCTGGTCAATTATAAGCTGGTGGGTCCTTGGGTCTGTAGTTTCCTGGTACCACCTGGTCCTAATGGCAAGGGCTTCTCTGGCTCTGGTTTGAGGATCCACAGTTGATTCTGGAGGTTGCTCCTATCCAAGGTTAGTCTTGTTCCAACTTCAGGAGTGTGTTCTTTGGTGCCTTCTTGGCTGGTAATCTGCTGCTACCAAGTTGTAATAACTCACTTCTATCCCTCTCTTATCCTTTGGATAATTAGGGAAGTGGACTATTACTTAGGGACTTAGTACACAATGTGTACCAAGAAGCCTTCAGTTGAGGAAGTGCTCGCTTTAAGTAGTTATAGCGGCAGTGTCTTATCTTTCAAAGGTCTTTCTCTTGTGCCCTATTTCGAGGGTCTTGTTCTTTGTTGTGTACAGACTGAATTCACCTTGAAATTCAGGTTCAATGGGTTTACTTAAGTCTTTGGGGATTTTTATACCGGTCTCAGTTCTGGCAGAAGTTAGCTAGGCTTCTGGAGTTTAGTCAGAAATACTAGAGTCACTTAGATGGTATTACTAAGACTCTGGGGAATGTGTGTGTATGGGGGGGACTTGATTCTTGTATCAAGGACTGAACTAAAACTGCTTTATTTCAGATGGAAACTGGGGGGTATTTATATAAGTTGGTCCACGATTTCTGATTAAGTATGAGTGACTAATTTGGTAACTATAATGAGGTTTGTGATCGTGATCTTTGTCAGGTGGTTTTTGGTAAAGAATATCTTTGTGATCAGGACCTCAATTACTAGGCAATGATCAGTAGCTGTGGCAACTGTTGCTGCAGTGCCAGTTGTCAGGGGTAAACTAAATATCATTTTCCGCATCGTTCATTTGCATCGTTCGTCACTTGTTATTCATATGCCGCGCTTGATCATATGATGATGTCATCACCGGGTCATGTGATCGTTCATCGCATCCCATCTGTTCGCTCGTTCTATTACAATAATTATTATAATATATAGTTGATCTAAATTAAAAATAAGAATTAGAGAATAGATATTTGATTGTGATATCTGAATCTAATTTCTAAAATATAGTTAACAGTTATCCAATCTTATAGATATAAGAAATCTTATATATATATAGTATAATAGTAGAACTAAATTTAGAAGAAGAAAATAGAGAATAGATTCTTAATCACCACTAGTCCCAAATTAGCATAGCCTTATAGTTAGCAGTCTCTGATTTTGACAATTTCTAAATATTTCAAAAGATTTAAAATTGAAGACCCAATATATGTAGTATAGTATTTTGACAATATTGAAATATTTCAATACTTTTGAAATAACTTATAACTTAACCACCTACCTTATAGCTAGCAAACTTGTATAAATAACCCAGTATCTTAGAGTGAATAAACCTCAGATCAAAATAGTCTAAAGTAAAGAGAAAGTAAAGGAACTAGTAAGCCTACAGGTAGATATACTTTGAACTTACCTACTCCTATATCCTGAGGACTCTGTAGAGTCAAAAAAGATTAAGTTTTCAAGATACAGAAATCTGATATATATACTTCCAAGGTTAAGTGTCTACTATATTACAACTTAGTATCTATTGACTAGTGATTTAAGACAAATCTCTCACTTTCAAGCTAAATAATGAACAACTACTATTACCTGAATAACTATATAAATCGAATCAAGATATCTAGACAAGATAGATATGAGACCACTAATATTTCATAGTTATACTTCAGATAAGTCAATCATCATCTTTATTGATAATTTCAAGCAATATATTACTGTAAGGGATCTGACAGCAAGACAATAAGTAATCCTCATACTCTTTAGTCTCTAAGAATTAGTAAGAGTGATATTTACAGCTGTAATCCATATAGAAAATGATAATGATGCTATACTAGCAGCATAGAAGACCTGACTTCAAGCTACATACTATATAGATGAGATCAAGCAGATACTGAAGAGTCAGCTCAATATAATATACTAAGGAATGAGTGAGAATTTAAATATATTCTATATTAGAATCCAATATCAGATAATTTTCACAGATTATACTACTATTATTAGAGATCAAGTAGCCAAAGCAACCTTCATGAAAAGAATCTATCTAGAGATAGTTCTGGCTATCTACTTATCACCAATAGTTCTGGATCTGATACAAAAGATTACCTATGTTCAGTAATACTAGATAGTCAGATATCTATAAGACCATATAATAAAGAGATTACTAGAGTCAAAATCAAAGTACTCAAGGCAACTAGTATAATATCTACCATAGTGATCAATTAAAACACACCTCAACCAAGAGTTACTGAACAATAGAGAAATAGTGATCTCATGAAGAAACTTGCCAAGAAGTTTGCTGAAATGACAGCTTATCTAGGAGATATGATAAAGAAAGAGACTGCCACCTAGTTCAGAAATTTGCTACCACCTCAGACAAGAAGAGAGATATCTGCTATACTTGTAGAAAAAAGGACCACTACTTATATAAATATATAAGTAAAACCAAGCACAAGGTACAGTCAAGTAATACTATTTAAAATAAAAAACAGACCAATATTATTACCTTCAAGGAGATTGGGAAATCAGATGAAGAGAAATGAGAAGCCCACTCTGTTGAGACTATCAAGAAAGATGTTCATAAACAATCTGTAAGAGAGTTGCTTTTTAGAGTAACTATTACATAGTTCTGGAAGGGTTTTCTAGAAGTTCTGGATATTCTGGAAGACCGTTTTCTTATGGTCAAGATCAATTTCATATGGAGTATATCCTCTATACTTATTGATTTTAAGATCAGGTTGATGTCTCAACCAAAGTCCTTTTTTGGACTAGTTCTGGATGTTCAGGATTTTTCATATTTCAGAAAGTTCAAGAAACTAAGACCAGCTTAGTTGAATTGGCATATCGCTACAGACAATACCCAATTAGGAAATTTCATGATGGGGTTAGGAGTGGGACCTAATGGGGAGCAGATTTACTTAAGAGTAGTTTGTGGGTTATTAAATAGGTTTATTTGCTATTCATGATATTACTATACTAGGAGTAGTTGTGTGAAGAGATATTGTGGAGAAGTATTCAGGAATGTTCTTATGTATTCGAGTCTTCAAGTCTGAGATTCTGAGGTCTGAGAGAGGGGGTATTTATACTAGTGAGGAGCTATCTGGACTATGCTAGATATGGATATAGCACTAAGTACCTTACTGAGTCGGAATGCAGTCATGTAGTATAAGTGTAATCTGACATATCAAGAGATCATCTTACTGCTGAGTCAGTTCATAGTCATGTCATACTAGGCTAATCTAACTATACTATGACTACTAAGATATTTATAGGTTTTAGGCACTGTCTGGGTAGTCTTCAATGACATCACCATCGATGATATCATCTCTGATGAAGTAGTCATCTAGGAAGAGTGGTTCACAGATTACTTCTCCTTGTTCACTAAGATAGTAATACATTGGGACTTTGTCACCATCCCACAGGATAGCATCATCTATCTCATATGCTGGATAAGGCATTGGTGGGCGAAGGAGGGGTGCATCATCTTTGCTTTCATCAGATTCACTGTCTGTATACCTTCTATAGGTTACAGCACTATGAGTCACAGGGTTGTAGTAAGCTAGTGGCTATGGTTTGTATCACTCATACTCAGATAGTGGAGTTGTTGGTTCGATCTCAAGAGTTGTCTGAAGATATAGATTGTGTTCTCTGGTCTCTTCATTATAATTGAAGTAATCAGAGTAAATGCAGATTGGTATTCATGCCAGTGGTCATTGTCTCAATAAGTCTCATATGCTATTATGAACTATTGTAAGTTCATTGATAGGGTTGGCAGTGTGATCAGGGTTGGTAGAGATCCTTAGCTTGAGGTCATATCGGTGTCAGAGGGATCATTGTCTTCTGCTTCATCTTCATCGAAGTGGATTATATCATAGACATCCTTCATGGCATATCTGACTTGGGGCATTTGCAGGATGTGGTCATCAGGTGCAGGAAGATTCTGTCTGTAGTCTGGATATACTCGAGATACTTGTGGTTAAGTTCTTATATCATGTCATTGATTTGGCCATAGGAAAGGGTAGCAACCATTTCACTGATAGTAACTTAGAGGTGAGAAATAAAGATGCTGTACTCATAGAAGAGTTCTCTGTATTTGCAGGTGATGAGCTTCTGGTATTGAGACATCTGGATAATATCTGTATCATAGTAGTGTTTGACCATGTCTTCTAGGAGGCAGCCAATCTGGTAGTAGCTTGAGATTTGTCTAATTTGGTGGGCCTCATTGAGCATGTTCAGGGTATTCCATCAGGCTTCCATAAAGTAAAGGGGTGCTAAGCTATGGATATTCATGAGGGATAGAGGGGGTGTGACTCGGTTGACAATGGCATTCCAAATGTCAGTACAGATGTAGTTGTAGATCTCAGTGGTCATGTTGTATGTTCAGAAGTTGTGATTTATTGTTTGTTTTGGTTCTCTGTTTTGATGTATCTTGGTGCTCAGTATATATATATTTGGTCTTGATTGGTAAAATTCTGTTTATGTAAATCTTATATTCTATGACTTTGTGTTGACTCAGCTTTATATACTGTGACTTCAGTTTGACTCAGCTTCATAATCATGCAGGTGATTTCCATATTTATTTGGAGGTCACGGGTGATTTTGGTGGCTTGTTCAAAGGGTGATGTGTGATTTCTGTGGCTTATTCAGAGGGTGATGTGTGATTTCTATGGCTTGGAGGTTGTGTGCTTACAACTCTCCCCTTCTTAGCTTTCGACATCCTCATCAGGGCCTTCTAATTTTATTCTAGTATTGTTATACCATTTGGGAGGTCAAAAGTCTGGTAAAGTCTATTTTTTTTCAGAAAGTGGTATGCTCATAGTATAGTTGCCTAATGCATTGGATTTATATGTTAAAGGGTTGTATGTTCAATGCTGTGTGCCAGAAGTGATTCTGATGTCATTCACTGCTGGAGAATTTCCTCTAAGGAATCTTCTTAAATGTCTACACCTTGTTTTCCACCAGTGGTATAGGGAGAATAGGCTTGCTTCAGTTTTGCTATTTTTTCTGAGGGTCAGTATTGTTTTGTCTTAACTTGCTGAGTTCTTAATTTGTTCATGATAATTATAATGTTCAGGAGGGTAATATATAGTATGTACTGATAGGTGTCAGAGTATTCAGATTTCAGTTATTTAGGAAATTGTATTCCTGAACTAAGTCAGTAGTATTCTGGAGATTGGTCTTGGGTTCCCAAGTTGCATCATGAATTGGATATCCTTTCCATTTGACAAGATACTCAGAGTAGTTCTTGTGGCCATGTTTGTTGAGGATTTGTTCAACTTTATATTCTTCTTAGTTATTAATAATGACAGGTGCAGGTGGTTCATGGTTCGGTTTGGAAATAGTTTGTTGTCATTCTTATTATATCGCTTGAGATGTTAGATATTGAAGACTGGAGGTATCTAGTAGTGCCAATTTGTAGGAGGTTAGAGAGACTTGTGCAATGACTTCAAATGATCTAATGAACTTGCTGTTCAGCTTTATAGATAGTCTGTGCTTGAGGTTGTCAACTTGGTATCCTCAGATGTCTAGTAGAACTTTTTTGCCAATATCAAAGGTTTCTTTGCAGCAGTGTTGGTTAATATACTGTGACTGTTGTTCTTGAGCTCATGATAAATTCTCAATCATGATCTGGCTTAGATTGCATATTCAGAGCAGGAATTCTTCAACAGCTTCGACTGTAGAGGGTTTGTCAGTAGTTTGGATAAGTATCAGAGAGTTGTTTGGGTTTTATCCACTGTTGGCAAAGAATGGAGTCATTCCAAGAGAGGCTTGCTTACTGTTGTTATAGGCAAACTCAATTGCAGTGAGGTATTCATGCCAATCATCTTGTCAGTAGGAAATATAGTTCCTTAGTATTTGTTTCAGAGTTCGGTTCATTCTTTCAGTTTGGCCATTAGTTTTAGGGTGAAAGGCTGTAGATAGTGCAAGTTTCATTCCAAGGTGCACATGGAGGGCTTTCCAAAAATGGCTGGTGAATTTCAGGTCTCGGTCACTAACAATGATCTTAGGAAGACCATGATAGTGGAAGATGTTGTCAAACAAGAGTGTGGCTATGTCTGGTGCTGTTGCAGTAGTAGTAGTTGAGACAAAGTAGGCTTATTTGCTGAGATAGTCCACAAAGACAACAATTGCATCTTTTCCGTTCTTGGTTTGGGGTAGTTGTATAATGAAGTCTATAGAGATTTGTTCCCAATTAGCAGATGGTACCAGAATAGGGTAGAGTAGGCTAGGTTTTGCTAGTGTTGAGGACTTGTTGCATTGGCAGGTATCACAGAAAGTGATGTAAGTCTTTAGCTGATCTGCCATGCAGGGCCAATAGAAGTTTTGGGAAATAACTTCATAGTATTTGTCAAATCCTAAATGTCTGGCTGTAGGTGTATTATGACATTCAAATAGGATAGTCCTTCGGAGGTCTTGGTTGTTTGGAACATATAGTCTGTCCTTATAGTAGATAGCATTGTCCTTGAGTTGGTATTGATGGTACCAGGTATGCTTGTCAGCATCATCACTATTCAGAATTTCTTGGAGTGCTTGAGCTTCTTTATTATCAGCACATGCTGTGATAATTCATTCCATATAGAGTTTGTAACCAGGGTGAGAGTTTGGATAACCTCTTCAATTGGTGGTCTTGAGATTGCATCAGCAACAATATTTTCCTTACCAGGGTGATACTGGATTTCATAGTCAAAGTTGGTGAGGACTTTCATCCATCTGGCTTGTTTTTGAGAAAGGGTAGCCTGTGTCTTGATGTTGACTAATGACTTATAGTCAGTCAATACAGTGAAGTGTACTCCTTTTAGGTATGGTCACCATTTGATCAGAGTGTCTATATGGCTAACATTTCTTTTTCGTGAGTTGCATAGTTGATTTTGGCATCATTGAACTTGTGGGAATGATAGGCCACAGAGTGTCCTTCTTGCATGAGTACTGCTCTAAGAGCTAGGTCAGAGGCATCAGTAGTAACTTCATATGGTAGGGCAGGGTTTGCCACTTGAAGTACTGGAGTGGTTATTAAGGCATCTTTTAATGCTTGAAAGGCTGTATCTTATTTGGGTCCCCAATTTACAAGATTGTTGAAGTCTTTTTCTTGTTTTGTGGTCCAGAGCTGTTCTTCTTTCTTACTGTACTTGGTCATTTGGGTAAGGGCAGTAGTGATTTTGGTGAAATTGGTAACAAATCATCTGTAATAATTTGCTAATCCCAGGAATGACTGTAGGTCTTTCAGCTTTTTGGGTCTGGGCCAATCTTTGATTGCAGAGATTTTGCTGGGGTCCACTTTGATTCCATTTGGTGTAATAATGTGTCCAAGAAATTGGATTTCTTTCAGGAGAAATTCGCACTTGCTGAGTTTTGCAAAGAGTTGGTTTTCTCAGAGTTTCAGTAATACTAGTTTAAGGTGTTCAAGATGTTCCTCCAGGGTTTTGCTGAAGACTAGGATGTTGTCAATGTAGACAACAATGAATTTGTCCAGATATGGGTATAGAATGATATTCATCAGTGTCTGGAAGATTGCAGGAGCATTAGTTAAGCCAAAGAGTATAACCAGGAACTCAAAGTGTCCATAGTGGGTTTGGAAGGCTGTCTTGTAGATGTCTTCTTCTTTCATAGCAATTTGCCAGTAACCATTTCGCAGGTCAAAAGAGCTCATGAATTGTGGGTTGGTAAGCCTATCGAATATTTCATCGATTCTGAGTAGTGGGTAACAGTTCTTGATAGTCTGTTCATTGAGGTCACAGTAATTGATGCACATTTGCAGGTCTCCTCCTTTCTTGACAACAAAGAGGACTGGTGCACCATAGAGTGATACACTGGGTCTGATAAATCCTTGTTCTAAGAGTTTGTCGATTTCCTTCTTGAGTGCATCAATTTCTCTTAGAGACATGTGGTAGATTGATTTGAAGGCTGGCTTGGCATCTGGAATGGTCTTGATGGTATGGTCTACTGCTCGTTTCAGTGGTAGGCCTTTCGGAAGTTTCTTTGGAAATATATCTCAGAATTTCTAGAGTAGTGGTTTGATATAGCTATCAACTTTGGAAAAGTCTTCTTCAGAGTTCTCGGTTTCTCCTTTGGATGGACAGATAAAGATAGCAAAAAGAGAACATTTCTTGGCCAATTTCTTGAGTTGTAGCTTGTTGATGTGGGTGATCTTTGGTCTGGGGTCACTAGAGCTGAGTGGGTCTTTTTCGTCTTGCAGTTTGAAGTTGTGGCATTCTTTCTTGATAGTCAGGAAATGGTTTACCCAATCAATCATGGAGTTCTCTTATTTCAACTATAGGGTTCTAAGAATGATCTTATTGTTAGGAAGTGGTATAATTTAGAGAGTAATATATACTCAATAGTCACTAATTCGGAAGAGTAGATTGCAAACTTCCTTGCTAATAACATGTGAGATTCCATTAGCTGTGACAACTGCTTGAGTTTGTGTACTGGAGAGGTGAAGACCTTGAGTCTGTTGGCTGTTTCTTCATTGATAAAGTTGTCTGAGGTACTGCTGTCTATCATAATCTTGACAGGTACTCTATTGACAAAAGCTTGAAGTGTAAGCAGTTTGTCTGATCCAATAGTGGTAATTTCGGTTGTAGGAGTTTTCCTTCTGTTGGTTCTTCTATTGATACAAGAGAAGTAATTATTGATCATTCAGGAAGAATACATTCCAATGCCATGGGGACATTAGCCACTTGGTATATATCCATCTTCGATTTTCTTGCTTTGTTCATGGTAGGTTGGACTGGGGCCTTGTTTGATGAGCCAAATCCTTTGGATCCTCAGATGGTGGGCAGTAGTTCAGGGACTTCCTTAACTGTCAGGTTTGACTCGATTTTCTTGAATAGGATCTGGACAATGCAGAAACCTATGGAGATCTTAAAGGGTATCCAACTATGGTTTCGGATAAGGACAATAATTTCATCTGTATAATCTTCATCAATGACTCCTCTTTCTACTGATAGTCCTTTCAATGCTAGGCTGCTGCAACAGCATATTCTTCCAACATATCCTTCAGGGATTTGAATGCTGATTCCTGTGTAGACTTGCTTGACTTCTCAGTTGGAAACTGTAGCTTTTTCAGCTGTATACAGGTCATATCCAGCTGCTTTTTGACTTCCTTTAGTTGGGGCCTTAGCAGTTTGCCTTAACTTGACAAAGTCTAGTATTCTGGTGGTCAGGTTGTTGAGGTGGTGCAGAGTAGTAACAGTTGCTCATACTGCTGTTTGCAGTTTCCAGTTGGGGCAGGCACTGGCCATATGTCCTGTCTTTCAGCAGTAGAAGCATGCTCCACTTCTTTGAAGTTCATTCCTTTCTCCTTCAGTGAGTTTCTTGAAGGTACTTGGCTGGGTGGATTCATGATTTCTGGGTGTCCACGAGGTGGATGTGGAGGGAGCTTGGAATGCTTCATGTTTGGGTTCTTCTTTCTTGGTCCAAGTCTTTTCCTTATTGTTGAATTGTCTTCTGGGCAGAATTGGTCCAGCTGTTAGGATTCACTTGATCATAGTCTTGATTCTTACCAGGTACCATTGTTGGTGATTGCAACCAACTGGGCGGCCTTGTTCTCAGATTTTTCTAGTAAGCCATTCAGGCAGAGTATCAAATAAATGGTCTGCTCTTGTACTATTTTATGCTTCATCATTGGCAATATATCCTAGGCCAACAGTATTCAGGAGTGACTTGAGTTTTGTATAGAAGGTTTCAAATTCTTCTTTGCTATGTATATCAAATTTGAGATTGTGGAGTTTTACTCAAGATTCAGCAATCATGGTTTTGCTGCAGTATTGAGCAATCATGAGTTATTTGAGTCCAGGGGCTGTAGGATGGGCTCTATATCCTAGGGTATTGTTTGCTGTATTCTGAGTAACTACTACAGGTCGAGTGTCCCATGTGAGGGGTTTTTCAGAAAGGGTTTGCCACCATTCTTCAGCAGGTCCTTGGAAGAATATAACAACTCAGCGGACATAGGCTATAGTGGTAGTAAAGAGTTGTTCCAGAGTGTGGTCTTGATTATTTATCAGAATGCAGTCAGTGACTTACTCATTGGTCCATTGATTGGCTTTGAAGTTAGTATCAACTATATTAATAAAGCTTTGGACTTCTTGTACAGTACCATTGAAGGTAGGTAGGCTCAGATTTTTGGTAGGTCAGGTCTGTTTGGCTAAGGCAGTAATGGTTGCTACCATTATAGCTACCTGGGCTGTGAGGTCTAGAATCTGTTAATTTGCCATATTGTTTACTGAAGGTGGTTGGACTGCTGGTAGTAGTGTTACTGGTACTACTTGAGGTACTAGTGCAGAGTGTGAGGGTGTTCTTTGAGTCTGTGTAAGTTGCTGGAGTAATAGCTGTAGGTCTGGAGTAAGGGCTTGATAGATAGCTGTCTGTTGCTATGTAGGTGTATTCTGTCCTGATAGAGGTATATCTCCTTCAGTAGTATATCCAGGATTGAATTTACTGAGATACTCCTCCTTCTCTTCAGTTTGGTCCTCATGTAGTTGAGTTTACTCAGTATCAAAGTAGACAGAGTCAGTTGTATATCTGATTTCGAAAGAACTTAATTCAAAGTCAAGTTCTAGTTTGGTATTGGTTTCAGATTCTGGTAGAGCAGTAGTAGGACCTGCTTCTGGTTCAGGATCAGATAGTTGATGAAGAGTTTCTCTTGCTTCTTCCTTAAGGATATGCCAGGCCTTGCTGTTCTGAAATCGGTAGTATAATGTAGTCTTGGTCCTGATATGGTGAAAGTTGGTAGAGTTGAGCCACTTAGCTATAGAGGCTTGGGCTTCATGAGGAACTAAGGCTAGAAAGACTGCTGCTGGTTGTCCTAGGTCACTTGGATTTGTAGAGCTGACAAAACTCTTATTGAGAAGAGTAAAGAAGGCTTCTATAAGACCTTCTTCATCTTGACTTACTGGGTGTAGTGCAAGGAGTTTGGTGAATAGGGTTTTACCTATTTGCTGGTTTAATCAGAGTACTTCTTTCTTTGAATGAAGTTTATCCCACTTGTTGCAGGTGTAGAGGTCAAATTGTCCTTGTACGTCAGGTTCAATTCTCTCCAGATTGTAGATAGTTCAGGATAAATTCCAGTTCAGAGGTTGGGCTTTATACCAACTTATAGAAATTTGCAGAAGGGTTTGTAGCAAGGTAAGGAAGCATCTTGAAGCAGAATTGGATTGTAAACTGCTGCTACCAAGTTGTAAGAGGGTTGCTTTTTAGGGTTACTGTTATGTAGTTCTGGAAGGGTTTTCTAGAAGTTTTAGATATTCTGGAAGACCATTTTCTTATGGTCAAGATCAATTTCATATAGAGTACATCCTCTATACTTATTGATTTCAAGATTGGGTTGACGTCTCAACTAAAGTCCTTTTTTGGACTAGTTCTAGATGTTTAGGATTTTTCATATTTCAGGAAGTTCAAGAAACTAAGACCAGCTTAGTTGAATTGGCATATCACTGCAGACAATACCCAATTAGGAAATTTCATAATGAGGTTAGGAGTGGGACCTAATAGGGAGCAGATTTACTTAAGAGTAGTTTGTAGATTATTAAATAGGTTTATTTGCTATTTATGATATTACTATACTAGAAGTAGTTATATGAAGGGATATTGTGGGAAAGTATTCAGGAATGTTCTTGTGTGTTCGAGTCTTCAAGTCTGAGATTCTGAGGTCTAGGGGAGGGGGTATTTATACTAGTGAGAGGCTATCTAGACTATACTAGATATGGATGTAGCACTAAGTGCCTTGCTGAGTCGGAATACAGTCACATAGTGCAAGTGTGATCTGACATGTCAAGAGATCATCTTACTGCTGAGTCAGTTCACAGTGATGTTGTATTAGGCTAATCTAACTATACTATGACTACTAAGCTATTTATAGGTTTTAGGCACTATCTGAGTAGTCTTCGATGATATCACCATCAATGATATCATCTCTGATGAAGTAGTTATCTAGGAAGAGTGGTTCGCAGATTACTTCTCCTTATTCACTGAGATAGTAATATATTGAGACTTTGTCACCATCCCACAGGATAGCATTATCTGTCTCATATGCTAGATAAGGCATTGGTGGGCGAAGGAGAGATACATTATCTTTGCTTTCATCAGATTCGCTGTCTGCATACCTTCTATAGGTTATAGCACTATGAGTCACAGAGTTGTAGTAAGCTGGTAGCTGAGGTTCATATCACTCATACTCAGATGGTGGAGTTGTTGGTT
Source organism: Jimgerdemannia flammicorona (assembly GCA_003990745.1). Lineage (NCBI taxonomy): Eukaryota > Fungi > Mucoromycota > Endogonomycetes > Endogonales > Endogonaceae > Jimgerdemannia > Jimgerdemannia flammicorona. Next base: position 6,996 of record RBNI01000717.1, on the reverse strand, counting down.
TGATCTCAAGAGTTGTCTGAAGGTACAGATTGTGTTCTCAGTCTCTTCATTATAATTGAAGTAATCAGGGTGAATGCAGGTTAGTATTCATGCCAGTGGTCATTGTCCCAATAAGTCTCATATACTGTTATGAACTATTGTAAGTTCATCAGCAGGGTTGGTGGTGCAATCAGGGTTGGTAGAGATCCTTGGCTTGAGGTCATGTCAGCATTGGAGGGATCATTGTCTTCTGCTTCATCTTCATCGAAGTGGATTATATCGTAGATGTCCTTCATGGCATATCCAACTTGGGGCATTTGCAGGATGTAGTCATCAGGATGCAGGAAGATTCTGTCTGTAGTCTGGACATACTCAAGATACTTGTGGTTGAGTTCTTATATCATGTCATTGATTTGGCTGTAGGAAAGGGTAGCAACCATTTCACTGGTAATAACTCGGAGATAGGGAATAAAGGTGCTGTACTTATAGAAGAGTTCTCTATGTTTGCGGGCAATGAGCTTCTGGTGTTGAGTTATCTAGGTAATGTCTGTATTGTAGTAGTATTCAACCATGTCTTCTAGGAGGTGGCCAATCTGATAATAGCTTGAGATTTGTCTGATTCAGTGGGCCTTATTGAGTATGTTCAGGGCATTCCATCAGGCTTCCACAAAGTAGAGAGGTGCTAAGCTATGGATATTCATGAGGGGTAGAGGGGGTGTGGCTCAGTTGACAATAGCATTCCAAATGTCAGTGTGGATGTGGTTGTAGATCTCAGTAGTCATGTTATATGTTCAGAAGTTGTAGTTTGTTGTTTGTTTTGGTTCTCTGTTTTGACATGTCTTGGTGCTCAGTATATATGCATTTGGTCCTGATTGGTAAGATTCCGTTTGTATGAATCTTGTATTCCATGACTTCATATTGACTCAGCTTTGTGTACTGTGACTTCAGTTTGACTCAGCTTCATAATCATACAGGTGATTTCCATATTTGTTCGGAGGTTATGAGTGATTTCGGTGGCTTGTTCAGAGGGTGACATGTGATTTCTGTGGCTTGTTCAGAGGGTGATGTGTGATTTCTGTGGCTTGGAGGTTGTGTGCTTACACAATCCTACAAGAGACCACCAGAGAGACTCAAGAAGAACTCTGTAGAAAAGTAGATAGAGACTGCTACAGAAAGTCAAGATAAAGAAATGAATCAAGATATGGAGCTAGAACAAGCTGTTCAAGATATCATCTAAGGAACTACTCCAGTCAGTAAAGGAGAAAAGAAGAAGAAGTTTTGCAAAATCAAGACCTTTAAGTATGATATCTTCAAGAATCTCAGTCAACAAAAGGTCAATGCAACCTTTGGCCAGCTGGCAGAAATACTCACATTCAGATATAAAATGAGATATAGACTTATTGAAACAACCAAGAAGCAAAGATGGAAGATAACTGAGACCAACAATATTCAAGAGAACTTAGAAGAAGAAAGCAAAGACAACTATAAGACCTCTGCCTATACAATCTGTCAAATTAAGGATAGAGTCTTTGAGGCTATCATTGATACAAAAGCAGAAAGATAACTCCTCAGTAAGAAAGCAGCAGATCACCTAAGTTGGAAAATTGAAGAAGCAACCAAATTGGTATTTGTTACAGTAGATAGTATAAGAGCCATATCTCTGGGAAAAATCTGAGATGTCTCCATTAAGTTTAAAAGAGTAATCATTCTAGTGGATGTTATTGTAATTAATATAACCAACTATGATATCCTCATCAGCAACTAGTGGCTTTATAAAGCCAAAGCAGTAATTGATCTGAATACTTAGAAGATGCAGATTATTTACCATAAACAGAAGATGTGAATTTTCATCAATATCAACAAAGAGGTCCTATCTGAGATAGAGGAAGAAGAGAGTAAACAAGAGGAAGCTTATACATATGGTAATAACTCAGAAAAAGAAGAAGAAAATCAGATAGATGAGTAAAGAAGACTGGTGTAAGTTATGGAAGGATATATACTACAAGAAGTCTGCTCCTATGGAATCTGAATATACTGTATGGAGTATATTAACAAGTGTTACCAGTGTACTGACAAAAATCAAAAAGATCTACCACTAAAGAAGAGAGAAGGCTCTCAAGAAACAGGTAAGAGAAGAAAAGAAAATGAAAGAAGAGGATGACAAACTATCAGCTCTCCTCAAAGATAGTGATGATGAAGAGAAAATCAAGATCAAGATTCAGAAGATTTATCCTGATATAGTCCTTTCAGAATATAAGTCAGAAAATGCAGCTGGAATAGATATTGCCACAGTAGAGGAAACTGTATTTGAATCTTAGATAACTACTCTACTTACAACTAGCCTGAAGATAATAATCCCAAAAGATTATATTGGGATTCTCAAGACAAGAAGCAATCTGATTAAGAGTGAAATTACAATTGAAGGAGGAGTCATCAATTTAGATTATACTGGAGAAATCCTACTTATTACTAGAAACCATAATCTTACAATATCATTTTCAGTCAAGAAGAAGGACTGGTTGGTACAGATACTGATCTTTCCAATCCTACAACCGATCATAGAAGTCAAGAAGCTGAAGAAAATAGAGAGAGGAAAGAAAGGATTCAGATCTATAAAAAGAAGAGTATTTACTAGTATTAAGATCACCAAGCTGGAGTACAAGAAGGAGAAGACTACAAATAAGCACAGCTATACTATTAGAAATGAATTCCCACTCAAGATGGAGCTTAAGAAAATACTCTATGAATTTGAAGATATTCTCACCATAGATTTCAAGAATATCAAAGAAAAGACTCTATACTACTATTATGATATAAATATTAGAGATACTGAATCAATTTATCAGAAGGCAAAATCTGTTCTGCCAGCTTACTGAGAGTGGCTCAGAGAAGAAATCAAGTAGATGAAAGAAGCTGGTATCATTAAGGAGGCCAACAGCCCCTGGTCTTCATCAGTTGTACTAGTTCTAAAGAAAGAAAGCAAGTCTGGAGAATTCACTCTAAGACTTTATATTAATTACAGAAAGCTCAATGTAGTTACCAAGAAGGATTGCCAACCACTGCCCCTTATCAGTAATATCCTTATAAATAACTTTGGAAGATAAAGTACAGTACTACAGTATCTTGGATCTATACTCAGAATTCCACTAAACTAAACTCATAGTGAGAAATCAGCCTTCATCACCTCAGATGAAATCTATGTTTACCTATAAATACTATTTGAAATATGTAATATACCAGTAAGTTTCCAGTAAATAATGAACAAAATCTTCCACTATGATATGAGAAGATAGATGATGGTTTATGTGGATAATATGATTATCTATAGCAAGACACCTGAGGAACATCTGCAGTACATTCAGTAGATGATAGAGAAGCTAAGATAGTATGATCTTTACATTAAGCCCAAGAAGTATAAGTTTATAGAAATTAAGATCATCTACCTTGGCTATATCATCAATTAAGATGGAATACACATAGACTCTCTCAAAATTCAAGTAGTAGTAGTATATCTAAGACCCACTACAATTATTAAAGTCCAAGCCTTTATGGGGCTTACCTTATACTATGTATTGCTAATTTATCAGAGGATTCTCTAACATTATAGGCCCAATATATGAACTCAATAAGAAGGATAACAAGTTCCAATAGACTGGTAGACAACAAAAAGTATTTGATAAACTTAAGGTCAGACTGATCCAGGCACCTATTCTCAGAAGATCTGATTGGACTCAATAATTCATCTTGTATTTTTTTTTTTTTTTTTTTTTTTTTTTTTTTTTTTCTTTTAATGGACTCATGTCCCGCGGATTTTTATTGAAAGGGAACCTAGACTATATAGGCCAAAACCCTCCCCTACCACTCACCAAGCACTGCTCCCCCATTAATCTAGGCTAGCTATTGTCCAGCAGCTTGACTATGCCAGGTGCAGCAGGGCCTATATTGGCCCGCATCTCATTCTGTGCACCATGCTCTCCCTACTACCAGGGAAAACCCAACCATATGCCAACGACTGAAAGTGCATGTCTGAGAACCCAACATATGTACAAGGTCATGCCCGAGCTGAATAGAATATCCCCTGCCACTCCAAAGAGAATGACAGGCAAAGAAAAACCCTCATCAAAGCACAATACAGTGGGTAGGGCCTAGTTCTCCCAGTCGAGATAAGTAAAGAACTTACATGTGAGGTGGGAGGAAACCCCCAATACTCTACTACTCAAGTCTGTAGGCCTCAATCATATTGCCATGTCAGCTTCCAGTTCTAGTTAAGTGTAGCCAAGATACCTGAAATAGGTAACCTTGGGCCCCCCAACCCCCTCTGATGACTGGGGCCCAATCCCGCTAACTGCCAAAAGAAGTCAAGAGTGACACCTACTACCTAACTGCGCTGCACCAATCAAAAGGCCCCACTGAAGCAGTACCTGCCCCAGCCCCGATGACTGCCCCCAGCCTGGCACCCTACTGGTCTACTGTTATCACCCTTCCTTCTATCTGTGATGGCCATCTCCCCTTCCATCCTGACAACACCCAAAAAACATTCACCTATGCCAGAACCATGCTCGCCAGGAAGCTCACTAAAGCCAGAGGGCCCCATCACAGATACTGAGGACCTGCAGGTAACCTACACTGAGCACTTGATGCCCAAGGTCAGCCGACTCCCTACATAGCCCAAGACATACTGAGACAACTCCTTGTTGGTGACGACAAAAGGAAGAAGGTGCTGCACCAAAACAGGTACACCCCAGATGCAGCCAAAGGCACCAGAATCTGCGAAAAAGTGGAGAAAACGCTGATCTGACACCAATAAAGGGGCAACTCATCACTATTGTCCTTCTCCCACTATGCCCCTGCAGGCACAGCAAACTAACCTGAGGTAGAGGGGGGTAATAATAGGGGAAAGGGGACTTGGAAGGTTGCCTATCAAATCTTGTGACCAGTAAGGTAGCAGAGAAAGGGGCGGCTAAATATAATTCATCCTGTAAATAAATGTAAGTATACAAGAACTAGGAGCAGTTCTAGCTCAAAAGAAAGACAAAGTGGAGTATATTATCACATACCTCAGCTAAGGAATCTGAGAAGCTAAAAAAGAATATGAATCCTATAAGTTATAATATCTTATAGTTATCTGGACTGTAGAAAAGTTCCACTACTATCTTGCTAGAAGACACTTCACTATCTAGACAGACCACTCAGCCCTCATCTGGCTACTGACCACTGGACAACCTAAAGGAATCTATGCCAGATAGATCATGAAGCTGCAAACCTATGATGTAACTATTATATACTATCTAGGAAGAACCAATGCCAATATAGATACTCTCTCATAAATATCTTAAAAGACTCCCAACCAGTAAATCAATCATAAATAAAGAGCTCTACTATAGAATTATTACCTATCTGGGACAGAAAAAGATACCCAATATCTGATCAACAGAATATAGAAATAATTCAAAACTGATAAAGAAACATTGAAGAAAGAAAAACTACTAATTATACCAGAATACAAGAAAGAGCAAGCAATGAAATTAGTATATGAACTTAGTTATCTAGGAGAAACAAATACATATAATAAAGTAAAAAAAACAATATAGTGGCCAGAAATAGAGAAAGATATTAGATGATTTATCAAGACCTGTGACAAATATTAGAAACAGAAACAAGATCAATGAAATCAAGCCCTAGGATCAGCATATTGTAATGGTAACCCCAGAATGATGACATCAGCACAGGAGATAGCCTTTCCTTACAAGCCACCAGATCGGAGCACAAGAAGATTATATGGCATACGAGATGAGTAATAATGACCAACTGTGAGTCATTGTGACCACAGTACAAGCATCCTGAAGAATATAAAAGAAGGATTGAGAAACTGCAGTAGCAGCAACCAATAAGAACCACCAATCCCAAAATAGCTCAAAGACTTACCACAAACGAAATGCCTGCCACCTGCCAAACCTCAAGGTCAAGGAACCACCAAGGTACCTCAGTTGAAGAAAGGATGTTCCAAGACATCAGAAGAGCCATGAGGACCTGCTCAAGAAGGACTCCTAGTGTCCACCTAGGTACTGCAGACCCCTACCACTTTATCCTCTACTGCTGTGAAATGGAAACAAGGATCACCATTGCTACCGAATGCCTCCAAATGTGGCAGGAGTATGAAATAGGAAACCTCCTCTGCTGGGAGTTCCCACAGGCCAGCACCCAAGAGCTACGAGATGCTACCCCCTTGGACATATACGAAACAAGGATAGCTAAGAAGATCCATCAGATCTTTAGACATGCACCATGGTCAATCCCCAACTTGGAGTATGTTAGAGTCTCAGACTTCAGAGACCTGTCATCTCACCGTATCAATGCACTAGAAGCCAGGGTGGCTACAGAAGCCCAGTCCACTATCACCCTCAACAGCAAAGAAGTAGAAGACTTCTGGTACCCCATCCTCCAGGACAACCCAGACCAATTTCTGCAAGGATTAATCTCAGTATTCCAAGGCCCAAGCATCCGGGTTAGATCCCCCCAAGACCCCACATTTGTCCCCTATTTTGTGGAAGAGAACCTCATAGACTAAAGAGCTCCAGATCTTGTTCCCGATTTTCCTGCCACAGCCAAACATGATGACGTCATCGATGATGTCATCCTGCATGACATACGCGAAACATGCGACCTGCATGATGAATTCACAGATCTCATCTCCTTCAGTAATAATGATGATGATGATGATGAAGCCCCCCTAGTCCTGAACTTTCTGCTCTAAGTTCTTTGTTATACTGGATAATGCCACTACCGGTATTCTCATATAACACTGGATAATGCCAGCACTGGCATTCTGAGGTGACACGAAATTGTTCCAGTACCGGTATTCTCATGTAACACTGGATAATGCCAGCACCAGCATTTTGATGTGATACCAAATAATGCCAGCCTTGGAACTTAGTAATTTTAGTTATTGGAATTTATATTTAGCTTTATATCTTAGCAACCATTGAATTATATTTTGTATAAATACCCCTCTTATTT
>RBNI01000716.1:0-27556 GCA_003990745.1 Jimgerdemannia flammicorona | reverse complement strand
TTTTTTTACAGTCAAATTTGGCTATATTACAGAGTAAGAGATATATATATATTTTCTTTTTATAGTCTCTTGGACTTTACTATATATTTATTACCAGTCTATTATATATAAATATAGTACTTCAGCCCCTCATCTAATCTCTCTAGGACCTCTCTCCCCCCACATCCTCATACTTGAAGACTATCTTACCATTTACTACTACAACTCTCCCTCACTTTGTCCACAGATCTTCTCCACTAAATAGTACTGATGACTCCTCTACAGATCTCATCTTAGCTACTAACCTATTAAAATATCTACTATCAACTCTTCCTATCTTGCCAGATACTCCTCTAAACTCAATTATCTCCCATCTTTGAAAACAAACAGCCAGTGTCCAGCTAGCTTTACCCATATAGCTAAAGTCTACCCAACTATGAGCCACTTATTATCAATCTCTTTTACCAATCTATTTTTTAAGTCTCTTTATCTATCTTATTCATCAACTCCCCTCCTTACCACCCCCAGTTAAGCCTCAACTATCAATCAAAAGTTTCTAAGTATCTTATACTCCTCAAGTCAATATTTGAGCATCTGTACAAATCCCTCTTTCTATCCTACATTATAGTACTTCTTATACTCCAATTATCCCCCTTCTATAAGATGGCCTGAGTGAAAGTTGAGCATAATATTTCTCCTCAGTAAGTACCACTAAACTATTCAGAACTTAGGTGGTATCTAATACTATACCTCTGTACTTCAAGTTCAGATTCTATTCCAGTTCTACTCCTTTCCAATATCTACTGTCTGCTATATACTAGACCATGCATCTTGTCCTAACTCTCTCTAGTACTCCACTCTATCACTAATGTTGAAGTCAATCAGCAGAGTATCTTCCAACAACACTTAGTCTTATCTCTATATCACCAGACCCCATAGTATCTCTCCCTTAGCCCCCTGCCAGCAAAGACCAATGCAGTATGCCCCATCAACCATCTCCTACCAGAAGCTCTTATACTGCATGTACTTACTACTCCTAAGTCCAATTAAGGACAATAGATCTCCAGATAAGCTCCTTGGTGAAAACCTCATCTCTCAGACCTTCTATATCAGAGGTACCCAGCCCCCCCCCCCTCTTAGTTCCATAGCTCTCTTCAGTCATCATACTTGCAGGCAATGAAGCCTCTTTGGGAAGTCAACTAGCCCAAGATCTCCTCTCTCCACTAGTAATAATAGAATCTCCCAGCTAATCAGACTCCATCTCCCAGCCCAGATCTAGTCTTTAGCTAGCTTCAAAAGCCTCTTCACCATCTAGGCTGGAAAGTCTAAGTAATATATCAAATATCACAGCTTTAGAAATCAGTAAATATTCAGAATTGAAATACAGCCTATCAAAGAGATATAGTAGTATCTCCAGCTCTACAGGGCCTCCTTCCAAATAGTAACCCTCTGCTCCCACCAAGTTCTAAGCAGAACAGATTCATAGATAGAGAGAAAAATACCCAAGTATCTCATAGTATCTCTAGCAGAGACAATTGTTCCAATGATATCTCCTCCTATCAGACCATTACCTAACATTATTGTCTCATATTTGTACTAGTTTAGTTTCACTCTAGAGTGTACCTAATATTACTCTACTGTTTTCTGAAGAGCTTCTACATCAGAAATTGACCTAAGGCCTACTACTATATCATCTGCAAAGACTCCAACCTTCCAGACAATTCTGAATATAGAGAGTCCCACCACCCTGCACCAAATCCTATCCATCAATGGCTCCAAGGACAAAGTATACAAAATAGAGGACAGTGGGTCCCTCTGAGGAACACCTCTATCTAGAGATAATATTACTCCTTAATAACTATTATACATAAGTGTCACCCTACTCTCTTCCAGTAGACTAATTATTGACTCTCAGAATAGCTGAGAGACTCCAATCCTATCCAGTACTCCTACCAACCAGACCCACTAGATGTGGTCATAGACCTTCTCCTAATTTAGAAAGACCAATCTCCCATCTAGTCCATAGGCTCAAGTCTCCTCAATAATACCATGAACCTAAGCTATACCATCTCTGATGAGCTGGCCCCCAATAAAGCCCCACTACTTCTCACTCAGAACTTGCTGAGCCACCTTCTGCAGTCTTACCACAACTACCTTAGTGACTATCTTTCTGTCTATATTCAGGAGTATGATTGGTTGCCAGTTCTTTCAATTCTCCCTCCTGCTCTTATCCTTATACAGCAGTGCTACCAACTCCAGGTCCTGCTCTCCCACTCACTTCTTTGACTATAATATCAAGTTATAAAGTACTGTCATCTCTTCCAGCACCCCAGGGACTCCCATCATCTTCTTCTAGAAGTCCCAGGGTAGACTATCCTCACTCAGTATAGTGTCTAGTGAAGTTATAACAAGAACCTAGAGAATCTCCTCCTCCTGAACTAGAAATATCAAATTGCCTAGCCCATCTACTTATAGTGATTACTACTCCTCTAAAATGTTTTTGATTGTGGCCACATTGACCCCACTCTCTTTTTTACTCTATAAACTACTTTACCTCTCCTTCAGTGAGCCCAAAATGTTTTGTGAGCCATATACCAGCAGCCCATCAGAACCCAGTACCCCCTTCCACTACTGTCTCACCTTCCTTATATGCAAAAGTCTTAAAAGGTACTTAGAGAGTCTCCTTCTCTCCTCCAGCCCCTACCAGTATAGCTATATAGCTAATCCTTATATATGGGTCTCCTTCTCCTCCTTCAATATCTGTTGTAGCTCAGCAATCTCTAGTCTTGCTTATAGCAGCCTCCAATCCTCAGCCTCCTCTAAGGTCAAAAGATCTGCCCAATTCTCCTGAAGCTAGACTAATCTAGTAGAAGCCCAGGCCACTCTCCTCTGCTGCTATCTTCCAGCCACCTTATCAGCTTCACCTCAGTAATTCCTAGTGGCCTCCTTCAATCTTATCTACCAAACATATACAGAGATACTCTCTTGAACCCAACTATCTACTTTCTGCTGTCCAAGTATCTCACAACTCCTTCTCAGCTAATAAGGAGAAATTGAGATACCAATATTTAGGCCCATCTCTACTTCTTCCAAACTGACCATACTCTAACAGACCCCAGTAGTCTGACCATAGACACCACTCAACCTCTAGAAACTTCCAGATATCTAGACCCCAATAATCAGCTATCAGTACCCAGTCTATTCTAGTTTCAAGTTCACCCACCCAATAAGTGTAGACTCTCCTATCTGCTCATATTGCTTGACCAGCATTCACTAAGGATCTAAGTTGCTCTACTTTCTCTCAACCTTCTAGGCCACCACTCCTGTCCCCAGTATTTCTTCCCCCATCTGTCCTATCTACCTATACTGAATACACTATATTGAAGTCTTTCCCCAGTATATCCACTCTAGCCTCTATAAGTGCTCTACTATCCAGAAGACCCACAATTTACTCTACATGCTTGCCCCTAATAGTAGGGTAGTAGCAAGATCCAACCACAATCAGCTCCTACTCTAGCCAATGTCATTCTCTCCAAACCAGTCAGTTCTCCCAATTTCTGCTATTATATATTTCACCTTGTCCTTTCTGCACCAGCATCCTGACCTTGTCTATCTACACAACTGCCCCTCCTTATTCCTTTATCCACTCCTGTCAATCCAGATCCTCCTCATATTATGTATCCTATAGAAGAAAAAGATCAGCTTCTAATTTCTTTAGTAAGTAAAAATTTTATATCATCTCCAAGTACCCCTCAAGCTATTTAAGTTGAATAAAAAAATATTGGTTGTACTGTTCATGGGAAATAATGTTAAAATAGATATATTCTCTTCACAACTCCATATTCCTCTCCTCCCTAGCTAAGTTCAATCTATGTTCTGTAGCAGCCTCCTCCTTCTCAATCTGCTTAGTCTCTAGTCCATCTAGAAGTTTATCTATTACTATATCATCCTTCAGCTCCATCTCCTCTCAGTACTCCATGCAAGCCCTTTGCCAGATCTCCAGTCTATGTCTCTATTCCCACCAACAAACTGCTCTCTCTCTAGCAGCCACCACCATCTCAGCCTCTCTTGCCTCATCTACCTCATAGTCTTCCTCATCCAGAAAAACTGTCAACATCTTTGTCATCAAGACCTCCACAATACCTTCCTTCTGCAGTATCCTCTTTCAGTACTCCTCACTAATAACTTGCAAATCCATATCCTCCAACTTCTCAGCTGCCAAGTTGTTCATTACCCAGTACATCTACTATAAGTCTCCAATCTCCTTGCCCTCAGGGGTTACTGGTCAGCCAGCCCCCAGCATCACTATATCTATCTGTAATGGTTCTAGTTTCTTTAAGAGGAAGTGGCTAAAACTGGAAGTTCTAGTTGGTCTAAAGTAGCTTGAAGAGATACTTAAAGATTCAAGTATTCTTGAAGGATTTCTGGGAGAAAATATTCTGAGCTTTATTTAGACAGAGAACAAGGATATTTATATATAATCTGAAAGAAAGATCTGGAAGAATCTTGGAAAGAAAGAGAAATACCAAGAAATAGATTCTTAGCAAAGCTGACTAATACTATTCTACAATGTTCTGAAAGGTTCTATAACTAGCTAAGATAAGATACTTAGCACCAAGAAAAGATAAGAATGTTCTAGTAGTGTCTAGATACCAAGAGAAGGTTTCTAAGCAAGTAGAAGATAGTGGAATATAGTAGAATGTTCAAGAAATGTTAAGAAAAGACTAACTAAAAGATGCAAAAATATACTAAGACTAAATATGACTATGAAATTGTTACATCTCTCCCTCCTTAAGAACCAATATCCTCATTGAGTTCTTAGGTAATATAAGACTAGATATACTTAACCAAAATTTCTCAAACTTGTATTGGTGTATTAGCAGGAATTGGCTATCCTTATATAGGGCAGAGAGCCTATTACCAGACTAACTAACTGGGAGGGGTTTGAACCCAGCTAGTAGCTTTATTTCAGTGGACTTCTTGTTTATTAAATATTCTGCTAGTTTTGGGGTCCCAAAGTAAACTTCTGATACATAAGGCACTGATCATTACCATAGGTCATCGACAATCCAAGAAAGTCACTACAGGGATTGAGCAATGTGTTTTGCCTTGAAGTCTTGAACTAGATCTTGAGAGTTCTTGAGGTTGACCAGTGGTTCCCAGGTAGCATCATATTCAGAGTAACCCATCCACTTGACTAGGTATTTAGGATGGTGGTAGTGGATTCATTTGTTATGAATTTTCTCAGCTTTGTACTTGATATGATCTTCAATAATCACAGGGGCAGAAGGCTTAGGAATTCAACCAGGGTAGAGTGGTGACTAATTCTAGATCTTGAGGTGTGACATATGAAAGACTGGGTGTACTCTCATGATTTCAGGTAGCTTGAGGTAGTAGGAGGATACAGAGACCTGTTCAGTGATCTCAAAAGGTCCAATATAAGGTTGGGTGTTAATGTACTTGAGGGATTGATGATCAGTAATGATATCAAACTCAATACTTTCTAGATAGTATTATTAGTGGTCTAGTGCATGTATTATTGCCAGTAGTTTCTTCTCATGAGTAGCTAACTTTTGTTCAACTGGGGCCAGCTTGCAGGACTCAAAAGCAATAGAGCAATGTTCTTTTTCATCATCTTATAACAGGACTGCTCTAATGGCAAAATTTGATACATCAGTAGTGACTATAAATTTTAGGCCTTGATTGACATTATGCAGAACTAGGGCATGGATCAGGCAGTTCTTGAGTTCTTGAAAAGCTTATTGACAGAAGAGGTCCCAGGTATAGGGTATATAGTGGTCTGAGTACAGGGCCTTCCTCATAAGGTTGGTCAGTGGCTCAGCAATACCAGAGAAGTTTCTGATAAAGTAGCAGTAATAGCCAGCTAGACCAAGGAAGGATTGGAGTTCTGTGAGGTTCAACAGAATGGGCCATTCTTCAATTGCTTCTATCTTATATGGGTCTACTTGAATTCCTTGTATAGAGACAATATGGCCAAGATATTCAACTTGTTCTTTGAAGAATTTACACTTCTTGAGCTTAGCATAGAGCTTGTGTTTTTGCAGGATCTCCAAGACTATTTGAATGTATTTGAGGTATTCTTCTTTAGTTGCACTAAAGATCAGGATGTTGTCAAGATATATCAACAGAAAAATAAATAGTTAATCCTTGAATATCTTGTTTATTAGGGTCTGAAATATGGTGGATATATTGGTGAGACCAAATGCTAAGACCAGGAATTTATAGAGTCTAAAGGGAGTTATAAATACAGTCTTGAGAATGTCTTCTGACTTGATTTGGATCTAGTGGTATCCTGACATAAGGTCTAACTTGGTGAAGTACTTGGTATTCTTGAGAGCATCAAAGATTTGATCAATCAAGGATAGTGAATAGTGGTTCTTGACAGTGAGTTTATTGAGTATATAGTAGTCTATGTATATTTGCAAGGTATCATCCTTCTTCTTGATGAATAGGACTAGTGAGCCATAAGGAGATTTGCTTGGCTGGATGGCTCCTCATATAAGTAGTTCTTTTAGTTCCTTCTTAACTGCTTCAATTTTAAGTGGCAATATGCAATACATGTATTTCTTGGGTAGTATAGCTCCTGAAGTCAGTTCGATTTCATAATCAACTTCTCATATAGGCAGTAGACCAGGTAGCTTGTCTGGAAAGACATCTTTGAATTCTTCTAGCAGTAACTTGATACTTTCATTGACTGATAGTCTCTTGTTTTGTTTCTTAGGATGAACTATTATAATAAAGGCATACATTGTCTTCTTGAGTACTCTCTTATACTGTATAGCTGACAGTGTTGTAATCTGGGTCTTGCTCATGGTCTTGTCTGTCTTGATAGTGATATTGGCTTCATCTTGAAGTAGGGTAACTTCATTCTTACACTAATCAATATCTGGATTATATTTCATAAGCTAGGGTTTTCCTAAGATCAGGTTATAATCTCCTAGTAGTACAACCTCAAAGTCTACTTGTTTCCAATATTTCTGAATCTTGATGGATAGTTTGGCAGTAATTGACTCAATGGAGTGCAGAGTACCATCTATGGTAACTATACTATTGTTCTTGAGTACAGGCTTGGTAAGGATCTTGAGACTTTCAATGAGATTCTGATTGATGAAGTTTCTTGCAGCTCTGTTATCTATGAGTACTTGAACTTCTTTTCCTTTGACTAGGTCTTTGAAAATAAGCATAGCTTGAGCTCAATTTTCACTAAGACTTGTTGCTTAATCAGTACTGCTAAAATCTTTTTAATCTCATTTGATTTCAGGGAGTTCTTGGACTTTTGTAATCTTAAGTTAACTGGCTTTTTCTAGGATCATTTGTGCAACTCAGTCTTCTTCCTTGACTGTATAGTCTTGATCCTTCTGGTTGATAAGTAGAACTTGAACTTATCCTCAAAAGTCTAGGTCAATGATACCAGTGTCTATATCTAAATAATGTTTGATACTGAGTCCTGATCATAGTACAATTCTGACATAATATCCTTCAGGATATTGAACTGCAATTCCAGTAGGCACCAGAGTTCAGCTCTTGACTGAAATAGTGACTTGTTTAACTGAGTGTAGGTTAAGACCAATAGCTCCTTCTGTTTGATATTGAGGGGTCTGGGCCTTCGGATGAAGCTTCTTGATCTTGAGCTCAGGTTAACTAGTGGTGGAGTTGACAGATGTGTCTTTGGACAACATTGTGACTAGTCTTGAGGGTTCACTATTCTTTCTAGGACATTTGGTTGCAATATGTCCTGTTTGGTAATAGAAGAAACAGACTCTGGATTTCTTCAGATAGTCCTTTTCTTCAGAGGTGAGCTTGGTATTCTTTTTGTTCATAGTGTCTAGGTCTATTGGTGCTGGGCCAACTATTCTTGATTGGTTTCTATGGTAGTTCTCAAAGTGGTTCTTGTGGTGTTCTGGTTCAAAGTGGTTGCCAAAGGTAATAACATCAAACCTATTGGTAATTCTCATAGCTTCATCAAGATTCTTGGACTCTTCTAGCTCAATCTTGACTCATGTATTTCTCTTCAGACCTTGGATATAGTGGTTTATCTTTTTATTCTTAGATATTACTGGTAGCTCAAGTAGGATTGATAGGAATTGTACATTATAGCTTTGTACAGACTTGAGTTGCTTGATGTTTGCTAGCTTGTCCTTAGCTAGCTTGGTGACATTAGCAGGCTTGAACTGCTTGTAAAGGGCTCTCTTGAAAGCTTCCCAATCTCTGATTTATGTATATGAGTGTACAGATATAACTATGATATGATTGTGCCACCAGATGACTGTATTTCCTCAGAGAAGTATAGTGGCAAATTGGACTTGCATATTATCTTCCATTCTTGTGAGTTCAAAGTATTGGTCTAACTAGAAGATCTATATATCTGTAAATAGTCCTCCTCAATAGCTGTTAAAGGTATCTGGCTTAAGTGACTTGAAACTGACTAGTGTTATGGTAAGATGTGATGTACCTACAGTTTGTATTTTCTGCTATTCTAGTTGTACTTGAAGTTCTTGGATTTGGTGGGCCATAGCATTGATCATGTCCTCTATGCTGAGTTGCTGTCCTCCTGCTTCTTTTGTAGCAGAGGGGTCTGGCTAGTAGACTGACTCTTCACAGCTCATTTTGAATTCATGTAACTATTTATGACTGGTTTCTGAATTCATGTGAGATTTCTTAATAAGACAAGATGTAACAACACTGCTACTACCAAGTGTAACAGTTCTAGTTTCTTTAAGAGGAAGTGGCTAAATCTGGAAGTTTTAGTTAGCCTAAAGTAGCTCAAAGAGATACTTAAAGGTTCAAGTATTCTTGAAGAATTTCTGGAAGAAAATATTCTGAGCTTTATTCAGGCAGAAAAACAAGGATATTTATACATAATCTGAAAGAAAGATCTGGAAGGATCTTGAAAAGAAAGAGAAATGTCAAGAAATAGGTTCTTGGCAAAGCTGACTAATACTATTCTACAATGTTCCAAAAGGTTCTAAGACAAGATACTTAGTGCCAAAGAAAGACAAGAATATTATAGTGGTGTCTGGGCACCAAGAGAAGGTTTCTAAGCAAGTAGAAGATGGCAGAACATAGTAGAATATTCAAGAAATGACAAGAAAAGATTAACTAAAAGATGCAAAAATGTACTAAGACTAAATATGACTGTGAAATTATTACACTACCCCTATACTTGCAGACTCATCCCACTTCTCCTCAGGAACATCCACCAGCTCATCCTCTCCAACCTTAACTACCCTCCCTCCACTCACTATCTCAGGTCTTCCAAACTAAATATATCAAGTCTCTATTATCTCTATATCCTCTTCAGCCCTTTACTATGTAACTCTAGACTTTTCTTCTAAATATTTGCTCTCCTCCCATACCTCCAGCATGCCATCATCATAGAGAGCCTGGTCCCTTACCTCCTGGCTCTCATTCATAGTTTTCATACTTCTCTCTACCTCAATAAATGCCCAGACACTCTCCTGAGCACCTCCTATAGTACTCTCAGAGCTGGATACCACCTTCTTCTTTGCTTTCTCCTTCAAACTAGCTAGCAACTCTCTTTGCTACTTCTGTCTCTATGCTCTCCTACTGCTCCTTATCTACCCTGATATATTTTCAATTCACTACTTCTAAGTGAGTCAAATCTATATATATCTGCCATACCTTGGCCTGATACTCCACTACTCTACTGAGCTCCTCCAGTACCTCTATCAGATCCTCTTTCTCCTCCATACTCCCTTTTACTCTTATTACCTTGCAGATAAATACCCCCTACAACAGTACTGAGAGCCAGTCTCTCAGCTTCTCCATAGCCTCTCTTCCAGCCAATCTGAGTCTGATATCCACATCTTCTATTCTGAACAAGATCCTCTCCCAGACCTGGAAGCTGATATCAACCTCCTCACTATACTCTGCTATAATCTCTTCTACCCTCCTCCTTGTCTTGATTGTTGTCACTATGAGTACTCTTTTCACTAGTAATTAAACTACTCTAGAGTCTCATCTCAAACAGTGAGCTATTAAAACTACAATCTCTCCTACAGTCAGTCCTGTCTTCATTACCTCCTCTAAAAGAGCAGCCTCCTCAAAGCCCACCTCTACTCCATCAAGCCCTTTCAGGGACTTCACTGAGGCTACTCCAGCCATCTACTTTAAAATTAGCCCCAGAACTATTCTCACTATTATTGCTAAGCTCTGGAAGTATAATGTGACTACAAACTCCAAAATAGACTTTTTGAGTAATAGGGCTACCACTAGGCCCATTACACCATCAGCCAGGTCCTCTTGCTCTTACTTGTCCTCTTGTATAGTGTTACTATCAACTATCACATTTCTTTTTTTTTCTTAATCCTCTATCATACTCCTATTAGCAGTTACTTTACTGCCCTCAGTCATAGATTCTCTAGCTCCTATACTTACTCCTCTCAGCAAAGAGCCTTCTGCTCTCCCTAAGCTAGTCTTGTCTTTCTCCTCAGCTCTACTAGCTCAAGTATCTACCAGTCATCTACTCTCCTTCACCTTGTCAGTGAAACTTAGGGGCCTAGATTCTCTCCCATTTCCACCAGACACTAGTTGTCCTCCAGAGCCCTCCCCCACCTTCATACCTCCAAAAAGTCTATTCCTAGACCATAACTCCTCCCCATATATTGCCAGCCAAATGTCTCAGATCTACCTAACTATCAGAACTCTTACTCAATAATATTATACTAGTATCTTCTCTCTGAGTTGTATCAAAAAGTGTTGCCTGAAGTTTATATAATGTGAATTATACTAGAGAAAGATATTGCAATATAATATATATTATCAAATAGCAGCTCTATATACTCTAGCAAAATAGTATAGTTGAGTAATTTAACTATATAACTGTAGAGATAATATATATAATGATCAATATAATCAGAATATCATATTCTTATTAGACTGAGATTATTAATACAGAGATATATATATACAATATATATATATCTCAAGCATTGAATAAGAAATCTGATAAAATAATAAGTATTTCAGAGATAATAATCTAACTCTTGAGAGATTATAAACTGAAGCCAAGCCTAATATATTATATTTATATATATTCAAATATAATATATATATCCTTGATAAGAGCAATACCAATTAGTATAAGTTTGAGCCAAAAACTAGCAAGCATATATTCCTTAGATATTCTGATAATATATATTAATTAGTACTTAGAATTAGTGCTCCGAACAAGTCAATCCGGATGGGATTCGGATGGATTCGAATCCCATCCGGATCAACTCGGATTGGATTTGAATCCCATCCGGATCAACTCGGATTGGATTTGAATCCCATCCGGATCAACTCGGATTGGATTCGAATCCCATCTGGATCAACTCAGATTGGATTCGAATCCCATCCGGATGGATTCAAATCAACCATTGTTTTGATTTCCAAATTGGACAATTAAATGTTTACATCAATAACTTGATGAATAATCATCCAAATTTGATGGTCTTGGTGTCATTTGAAAGTCCTTAATAAGGCCTTTCTAATTATATCAAGAACATTAATATCGGATTATGCATTGCCAAGATATTAAGGAAAACGTCTATTTGATGAAATTTCCAAAATCGGCAAATCGAAGAATTTCCAAAATCAGCGATTCAGACGGCTTCCTTCATAACTCAGCAATGCATGATCAGATTTCAATGTTCCTGGTATCATTAGATAGGCCTTATTAAGGGCTTTCAAATGACACTAAGATTATCAAATTTGGATGATAATTCATCAAGTTATTGATGTAAACATTTAATTGTCCAATTTGGAAATCAAAACAATGGTTGATTCGAATCCCATCTGAGTTGATCTGGATGGGATTCAATCTGAATCAATCCGAATCCAATCCGGATTAAATTGATTCGTTAGGAGCACTACTTAGAATAAATTAAATTAAATTAAATTTACCTCTAATTCAATTCAATTTAATTTGAAATATTAAAATTAAATTAAGAGTTAATTTGATTTGATTTAATTCAAATTGAGATCTAATTCAATTGAAAGTCCAATTTAAATCTAATTTTTCAAAATTCAATAACTCAATCAAATTATATTCAAATTTAATAAATTTTACTTATTTAATATATCTTATAATAGAGAATCTAATATAATAAAAAATATTAAATTTAGATATATTTCTATTAAGTTATTATATTTTGAATTTGAGATAAATATTTTAAATCAAATTAGACCTCAATTTGATTTAATTAAATCAAATCAGGAATTCAAATTCAATTTGAATTTAAAAATTTCCAATTTAATTCAATTTAAATAACCTTATTCAAATTAATTCAATTTATTAAAAAGTGCTAATATTGACTTTGAGATCTATATAAATATTATATATATATATATATATATATATATATTTGTTTTTTATAGTTACTTAAACTTTGTCATTTATTATCAGTCTATATATAAATTTATATAATCTCCTCCCACTATCCAATCTCTATAGAGGAACCCCCCCCTCTCTCCTACTCCTTTATACTTGAAGATCACCCTGTCTTCTATGACTCCAACCCTCCCCCCACTCTGTCTACATATCTTCTTTATCAAACAATACTGCTGACCACTCTATAGTCCCTACCCAAGCCACCAACCCATTAGAGTATCCTCCATCAGTCCTTCCCATCACAATAGTTGTACCCCTAAGCTCAGATATCTCTCATCCTCAAATATATATAACCAGTAACCTACCAATCCTACCCATACAGCTAGCACTCACTCTAAAGTAAGCCACTCTCTCTCCCACTGACCCTTCACACTATTCTCCCTCTGCACAATACCCAACCTCTTCCCAACTACTATCCAGAAGTCACTAAGCACCTTATACTCTCCTAAATATATAAATATTATATATATAGTAATCTTATGAGATACATACATAGTTTAATAAAAAAGAAAATAATAAAGAGATTTATATAGATATATTTATCATAACTTCTATATTCTAGTTAATATAAATTTAGTAACTAACACTAATATCTCTAATGAAGCAATATTATTTTCAACTACTATATATCTAAGTTAGAGTTGTCTAAGTTAAGAATAATAGAGGTTAAGAATAGTAAGACTTCTGATAATAAAGGGTCCATTAAGGACCAAAGTATAAGCTCAGAAATAAGACTTATTTTAATTTAGAAAATTATTGGAATATATCAGCAAACTCCAAATAGTAATATAAGAACTATATGAGCTATATTGAGATATATAAATATATATTTATTATAACTTTCAGTAAGTTAAGTATATATAACAAAGTGATAACTTCTTCTAATAATAAGAGATGAAAGCAAGTAATAGATAAAGAGTATAATTTACTCATTAAAAATAGTATATGAGATCTAATATCTCTTCTGATCAATCAAAAAAGCCATAGGATTATATTGGGTCTATAAAATCAAATATAAGAGTAATAGAAGTATAGAATAGTATAAAGTATATTTTATTGCTAAGAGTTATTTATAAGATTATAGTATAGATTATGATGAGACATTTTTACCTATATTTAAGCTTACTTTACTAAGAATACTTCTTGTAATCAGTACTATATACAATCTAAAAATCTATCTAATAAATATAAAGATAGCTTTTCTTAATAATAATATAGATATACATAAAGCTATATATTTAATAGCTACAAGGATATGAGCAGAACAATCTTATATATAAACTATATAAAGAATTATATAGCATTAAGTAAATAGCTCATTTGTAAAATAGAAAAATTGAAAAATATCTCCTTAATAATAGCCTTACATATATATTATGAAGTAGATAACTATATATATATTCAATATTATACTAATGGAATTTCATCATAAATATATAGGTAGATAATATAATCATCATTGTAATGAAAAATAGACTTAACAGAGTCAAAAAAGCCCTATATAAGAAATTTAAGATAATAGATATAAGTGATACATTCTTTCTTTTAGAAATATCTATTATCTTGCCCATATAGGGCTATCCACTCAGGAAGATAGTGTCATCCTTGTACAGGGGCCATGCTAATCTTCTCTGTATCGTTCCAATTTTTTCAAGTGTCAGTGGTCCTGAAGGACTTGACGAAATATCTATTATCTGAGTATATAGCATATATTCTACATTCTATTTTATTCTCTATAATTACTTTGAACTCTTTGAATTTCTCTAAGATCTTACTTTTTGCTATTAAGAAGTATATATACTTTATATATATAATTATCAATGAATATAATACAATATCTCTTTCTACTATAAGAAGTAGTATACTAGATATATATTTCATCTATTCTTTAAATAAATATCAGGTTACTTTATTTTTAATATAGTTCTTATAAAAACTCTCAGAATATATTACTGATAATTCACTCATTAAACTATATCTAATTATTCTTTTCAGACTTAATTTATCTATATTCTAAATGTTAATATTATATATTAGATATATTAGATATAGTTATCACATATATAGAGGCTTTTGTACTATTTAATATATCATTAATCATATTATTTCAATACTATTATAATCTTCTTATCATTCTTCAAACTATGTATATAGTTACTACTATTAGATATATATATATTTCTTTATCACTATGAGCTATTATTTTGCTAATTAAGAAAAAATTCTTATCTATCTTTAGAGTATATAGTATATTCTGAAAAGTACTAATATACTTTATAATATTTCTATAGAGATATATATTAATATTTCTTCTTTCTTGAGTATATATGATATTATTATTATTTAACTTAATTAATATTGAATAATTGAAGGACTTATATATAGAAAACTATTTCTAATAGACTGGTATATATTATATAGTATCAGAATCTATAAGTTATATATTATTATTATTAGTTATATTGGTATATACTTCACTATTGATATCAATGTTTTTTACTAGTTCAAAAATATATAGCTTAGTTATAAATGTAGATATCTTCTCTAGATACTCAGTATATATTGTTTATATATAAAATATATCTCTATCTTAGTTATTATTAGTTTTTATAGTATTTGTATTATATTGCTCTTTGCTATTCTTTTGATTCTTTTTACTACTTTTACATTACCAATACTAGTCTCTATACTTATTTTTATAATTCTTCTTATCTTTATAATAATAGTTATTTTACATATACTCATACATACTTACTATAATAATAATAGTTTCTATTAAACTTGAATTCATATTTTTGACCTTATTAGTACTTCTTACCTTGTCTGCATAATTCATTGAATACTTTTTTATCATTATTGCTACTGTTTTCTTAATACATCTCCTTATTTATAAAACTTATTATTATATAGATATATATATAGTCTGTAAGCTTACTGCTTTTGTATATAGCTATTATTATAACATTATATATCTCAGAGAGATTTTTTATAAAGATCAGAATCTTATCTTTATTATCTATATACTTTGCTAATATATTTAGAGAATTTATTTAATTTATCAGATTATTAATATAATTAGTATATTTTTAGATACTTTTCTTAGACTTTATTTATAGATTAAATAGCTGAGATTTCAGATAAAATTAATTCAATATAGATACTTATATATAATAATTGTATAAAGTCTCTCATACTTTATAAGTAATCATTATATATATTATATACTTCATTACAAATTTAACAATATGAATATAATCTTATATAATACTCAGCAATCATTTATAGTATTATAATTTTGAATCTGTGCCTATAGTTTTATATACTCTGCTAAGTTATATTTTTTTAGAAGATTGCTTATATAAAATATCTAAATAGTATAGTCTTTATTATTAAAGATAGAAATTGACCTTTTGGTTATATTTATATTAGTAGCAGAGATTGTAACTATTATTATATCTATTCTAAAAGTATATATCTGCATCTACTATAGCTGGTATGCTTATGCTGACTTTTTAATTCATCTCTTATAATGTCTTAATATAGAGTAATATATAGTCTTAAAGAGGTATTTCTTTTTAGCCACTAAATAGGGCTTATAATCTTTATTATAACTTTGTTAGAAATATGAAATAGAAAGAAAGAGCAGTAGTATTATTTATTAATTACTCATATTTTTATATATTAAGTAATATAGCTCAAAGATGATATACATAGTTATATATAAACTATATATAATTAAGATATATAATAATGAAAATTTTAATATAAAGAATATATCTATTTACTTTATATATTATTTTATTTAGATCTTATATAATTTATCTAGAACTTAATAATATAAAACAGAGAATAGATATTAAATTCATTATATTAATTCTATTATTATTAATAATACTTTATAAAGAAATATAATACTTATAAATAAAATATCTATATTATTTTTAAATATTATATATTAAATTAATAATATTAGTAAATTCTATTATAAATATATAAAGAAACTTAATTAATTTAAATTAAAAATTTATTTTTATTATATTAATATATAATATAAAATATTTATTTAAATATATTTTATATTTAAAATATATAAATTTATAAAATAATACTATATTTTAATAAATAAAAATATAAATTATACTCTATATTAAATGAAATAATATTATAATTTTAATTTTAATAAATTTATATATTATTTTTTTATATTTATAAATTTTAATTAATATAATTATTAAACTCAAAATTTTATTTAATTAATTAAAATAAACAGTATTCAAAAATTATAATAATATAAAATCTATAATAAAGCTTCTAATAAATACTCTCTGAAAAGATATCTAAAAATCATAAATATTATACTATTAATTTGAATAATACATTATAAAAATTTAATTTTAACTTATTTCTCTAATATTTAGCAAAAGTTATATAATGTAAATAAAATTTACTTATATTTAGTAATAAATAATCTTTGATCTATATTTCTGATATTTGACAAAAATAATAACCACAAATGGAATTAACATAACTAGTAAAACTTGCGTAATTGATGTAAAATTACAAAAAACAAATGTAGTAAATAAAATTCAAGTTATAGAACATACTATTTTACTCTACTAACGTGTTTCTATGCGTTTCCCAAAACCTCGCGACCTTCTTGATGACACGTATTTATTTATCTTCAATGGCAGAATTCATACAATTTTCAGTAATTGCAAGGATTTTCGTGACGGATTTTTTTTTTTTTTGTCAATTTGGCCCCTGCATCATAAGCTGCAAGTCGTCTCCGGGTCCCCAATGCAAACAGAAAAACGCATCCCTGGCACTCTCAGCATACCCGATCTTCTGCAACATTCCCTTCAACGGCAAAATGCTGACCTTAAACTCGAAATTCTCCGGAACCTTGATGTCGCTCCCTGGGTCCCTGTCGACAGCGACCTCGGCAACCCTGCCGTAGATGACGGCGGGCTTAGGGTAGGTGCCCGCGGAGACCAAGTGCACGAAGTACGATCCCTCGCACGGATCGTGCGCGTACGTCAAAAACTGTATCGCGACCGGGTAGCCTTGCTTGAATGAGCGGCGGGCGATGTCGGCATTGAACCGCGAGAGCCGAGCGCGCAGCATGATAGGAGAGGTGGTGTTCTGGTAGAGAAATTCGGCGAGGACAGCGATCGACTTGGACACTGTCTCGGAGTTGTTGGGTTGGCGCATGGGAAGGTTGGGTTGGTGCATGGGAAGGTCGGGTTGGAAGGTGGCAAAGGACGTGCTCAGGGATTGGATGTAACCTGAATGTTGGGCCATGTTGGCTTCAGTATGGACGTGTTTCGTCGGACGTGGGCAAAGAGCAGAATATTAGAGTGTATCAGATTTCCTCCAATGGCTTACCAAAAGATCCATTGTTTTTGGCGCGGAAGTGGAATCCTTGCGGCACTTGCAATTCCTCATGGACCTTGAGGCCGAGGCACAATGTGCACAAGAACACGACGGTGAGGGCGATATGCACAGTCATACCCATGGTGGGTTAAAACGCGTTTGGCGACTTTGTGAGATTTTGGCGACTTGGCGACTTTGGCGACTTTGGCGAATATCGCATGATTTCTCAGGTATGACGTCATACTACTAAAGGAATCGGACTGTTTCGAAGGTCCTGCGTTTCAGCTTGGCACTGTGTGCCAATGATTTGAGAAATCGATGACATGACGCGCCATAGCTCAAAACAACAGGTCGTCTTCGTGGCGCTGTACGCTATTATGAAGCTGACGCAGCGGTCGCTTACATAATGCGATCGAGTATAGTTGAGATGGAGTGGTGGTTACCGACTGTTAGGGGTGGTATCTTGACCACGTGGATCTTTCTATGGACAATAAGTCACCCCACCTTCCGTATAAACCACCTGCCGTTTGGACCGATAAATAGTTAGCACGAAATTCCTTATCACGGCAAGTTATGCTAAAATCACCATTTCACAATCAGAGTTTCCGCCACCTACCTGTCAAATAGATTTTCGATTCTTTTTTTTTTTTTTTGACATGAGAATGTGTACTATGCCGGTGAGATATTCAGTTCATCCTGCCTATTTGAGGCAAAATTCATCCGTTTAAAATACACTAAATAAATATTGGTACAACGTTTCTGGGCACAGGTGCCACATAGTACTAAGCAACCCGAAATCACGTCCTATCTTAAAAGCGTGAAATCTGTACAGAATAAAACGTACACAGTGCATTCGAATCATTATCTTCGTGTTTTTGTAAATCGTTGCTAATTCGGTTGCATAGTAATGAGCCTGTACCTGGTAACATCATCTTAATCAAGCGTACTCAAATTGACAGGAAGAACTGATTTTCGCTCTGGCATAGTATGCAGGTTACTGCATCGATAATCTGGAGTGTTGCTGATCTTGACACCTCGGAGCAAGACACCTGCAGCGCTTTGGTGTCCACGTGCGGTCATTATTACTTAGAAAAGAGGGCAAGCTCCACGATGATTGTCGATCGGGCTCCATTTAATCCATTATTCCCGACCACAAAGTTCCTTTGTTACCCGCGGTCTGAAACTCGACGCCGACTTGCGACCTCACACTCAACTATGTATTACAAACGACACCACATTGAACTTGGAAACCTGGTTATGACCACCATTTTTAGCTCCATAGTGAACGCGCCGAACGTGCGGACGTCACTCAGTTCGGCATACATACGCCTTTGTCTTAGACACTATTGTAAGTCGTCTGCTATGCCTCCCGCTGTGCTTATAGTACGGTAAGAACAGTCACCGTTTGGGGTCTTTAGCCACTGGACCCTCCTCGTGCCTCATAGTTTGCTTCGGATTGGAGGGGCTTCCGGGGCGTCGGAAACGTAATAAATTGGCATGCCGACCAAATCCAGGCACGACTACCCCGTGTGGCCTTAGAGCCAGACGAGGTCCCGGTTCTTTGGTTGGTGACTGTCTAAATGTAATTGTGATTTATACATAATTAGGTCGACTACCGCATTGACCATGGGTTGTCATCTATTTTTTTTTTTTTTTCGCGGACCATTCCTTTCTCCTGTCCGAGAAGATTTTGAATCATGTTGAGACAGCAGGTTGTCGCCGCCCTCTTCTTCATCTTTGTCACCATTGGCAGTGACGGTATGCATACATCAATAGCTGGAATGTCGCCTTCTGGTACCGATATCCTCAATTGTCTGCAAAGATGCTGACAACATGGACTTCGCACTACAGCACAAACGTCACCGCCGACAAACGCTACAGCACAAACATCGCCGACAAACACTACACTTATACAAGGTGCCGGTGCTTCATTTCCATACAGTGTCTATAGCATCTGGGCAAACACGTACTCCAGGTAATGACGATGTTGGTTATTTCATTCGTTCGTCTGCCCAACCGATCCTACCAACGTTCTCCAATCTAAATTCTATATCTTTGGGTAAATCTTCCAGTCGAACATACGAAAATGTCACAGTAACGTATTCGGCTGTAGGAAGTACGGCAGGCATAAATGCCATCCTTGGTAGCAAAGTACAATTTGCTGGAAGCGATGCGATGCTTACCGAAGAACAGTACGCTCTAGGCGGGGATCTGGTAAGCATCACAAGATAACTCTCAACGTCATGTGTATTTATTTTCTACGCAATTAATACCAACTCTCTTTCGGCTACAGCAAATGATACCGACAATGGCCGGGTAATCATAATTTGATCAATTGATTTCGTGTCTTTCCATGTTATGTTGAACTGCTAACATCGATTTCGAAAACTTGCCCAGTGCCGTGGCGGTCGCTTACAACGTACCTGAAGCCAATGCCATTAACCAATTGATCACTCTTACGCGCCAAGCTCTCGTCGGCATTTACAATGGCACGATCTTAACCTGGAACCATCCGCTTATCCAAGCGACAAATAACTTCCAGGTTTGCTCTCCTTTCGCTAATAAACTGACCTCGGACTTTAGCTTTCGCAAGCGTTAATATAATAAAATGCTGTTTAGCTACCCAATGCTACCATCAAAGTGGTTGTTCGCAAAGATGGCAGCGGCACATCCAACATCTTCAGCGCTGCGCTTTCGCGCTTCGACTCGAATTGGAACAACACCGTCGGAACCAGTATGATGCCAAAGTGGCCCCGTGCTGACTTCAACGGAAGCCTTAACTCCGGCGTAGGCAAATACATTTATGCTATCCAATATTCTATTGGGTATATGGGTGAGAATTCATCTGATTGTGAATCGTATTTGGGGCTCGGTAGTGATTGCGTCCTTTGTTGCTAACCACAGACACATACGTCTGTTTCCCCTGGCCTCAAGACTACGGCGAAGTTTTTAGCAACAACCTTACCAGCGCTCTTCTCATCAACCAGGCTGGCAAAGTAGTTGGGCCGAATAGCACGACCATTGGGGTGAGCACCAAGACGGTGCACAACATGCTTTGCTACCACGCGTTGATAATCGGCAAGCTAATACCTTCTAAATCTATTATATTTTTCCAGAGTGCCATCGACGATTTCGCTGATGCTTTGAGTAGCTCCTCTAGGTTTGCCACGTCTATTTCCGACGGCCCGAGCGCTTTGAGCTATCCTATTGTAAGTAATTTCTTGGCTACATATCCCATCACCACTGCTATAATTGGATCTGAAACTACAACATGGCTACTTTTGCTCTGACTCGGATACTTGCAGTGCGGTTTCACGTAAGTATTGTTGCGTAAGTCTCAATCGCTTTGGCCGATCATCACTATCTATTAACGCCCGTATTCGCTCATGTAGATATCTCATCCTTCACAAGAACAACTGGACAAGTATTGACACAGCGCGGAAAACATTACGGTATATTTGGTGGACATATACGGATCCGGTAAGTTCTTGTCTGGAAGATATGGATATATATATGCATAAATATCAAAAAAGGCAGATGGGGTGGTTACACAGATCTGGTACTACCTAAGCTGCTGACTAACTGATGTGCATGTATCCAACTTTACATCAGTACGCTCAATCGATCGTCCAAGACAACAAATTTGTGCCTCTCACTCCCACTGTCACAGCGAAGGTCAAGGACATCCTTAAACTCTTCACAGCCGGCGGAACCGTGCTATATGGTGTTTGTAAGTACAATACCCTGCCGTGCTTCTCGTATCCCCAATTTGGAATGGGCCGTCATAGCTTATCATTGCCTATCTCTTTAGCGCCCTGTGATAATGGCTGCGCACACGGTTCTTGCGATACGGACGGCGCATTCCATCTTTCCACAGATATTTGCAAGTGCCCTGTGAATTACACTAATATCCTTAAGAATGATTGCTCCGAGTTGGTGACGCCAATCACGATTGAGTGGACCTCCAAATCCGCCCTCGCCTTCCTTTGCACATATGCAGTGGCCGCCATCTTTGTCATCCTGGCCGCTGGGTTCTTGTGGGCGCGAAGGCATAACCCTGTTGTCAGAGCAGCTAGTCCTCTGTTCTGTTGCCTGATCGCCGCCGGCGTGCTGCTGGCATTGTCCAATATTCTGACGTATGTGGGCGAGCCGAGTGATGTCAAGTGCAAGTCGGCGCCCTACATCCTGGCGTGCTCGTTCGGACTTGTTTTTGGGTGAGTTGACTATTTTGTTTTCGAAAGTAATGCTAAGGTAAATTTACTGACGCGAAATAAAAATGTTGCCAAATTGCATTGTAGAATGTTACTGGCAAAGACGTATAGAGTGTTTGAGATATTCGGTACGTTTCGTCTATGAAATTCACTATGCCAAAAGGTTATGTAACCGCCTTTCACTGACGAGTCTTCAACCCAACAGAGAATCGCAGCAAACTCAACAAAGGCATTCCTGACTCTCGACTTTCAATCGTCGGTGGAGTAATCCTTGCCATTGAAGTGGTGAGAAATAGATATAATCTGAATAAATAACATCTGTAAAGGACGCGAATAGTAATATTTATTTGTTAATCTACACAGATTGTAGTGTCCATCTGGATTCTTGTTGATCCTCCAAAGGTGGATGTCCCTGCAGATTTATTTTTTACATCGTACTTCTTTTGACATCTCGTCCACAGTGCCAAGCATAATTATTAAGATATGTCATTTGCGATTTCATTCTAGCCAATCCAGATTTTATCGCCCGCAAGGGAGTACATATTTGTGTGCAGCTCCCAATCCCGGTCTTTTGAACTGGGCATGATGTCCACGCTTTACGTGCTGAACGGCTTCCTGCTCGTCGCATGCTTCGTTCTGGCCTTCAAGACTCGAAAGGTCCGTGGGCCTTTCAATGAAAGTCATATGATCGCCTTCACTGTTTACATGCTTGCCGTTTCTGCTATTGTAACGTTGCCAGGTACGGTAATAGTCCGCAAACAATATTTACGTTTGATTCTTTGAATTCATGTACCAAGAATACTGATCCATTAGCATGTCTTCTCTGTCAGTCATGTACCTCTCGACCATTGACCTGCTGACGCAGTTCGCCCTCCGCACCGCCATCATCCTGATATGTTGCGTGGTGGCAACATTTTTCCTTCTTTGGAGCAAGATATGGTTTATTCTCTTCCCTAAGGTGGCCGGCAATAAAGATCCGGCAAAGGGGTTCGAATTATTCAACATCCTTGGCCAGAATGAACAGATGGCTCGATCTGGACTGCATTCCAAAGCTAAAGGATTTCTCGGAACCTCGGAACCGCTCCAGATATTACAAAACAGCACGGTAAACATCTCTCTCGCTCAGTTCACAAGTGTCGGTCCGGCGGTGTGGTCATTAATTCTGACTGTTGAATCTTTGTCAATCTCAAATCCAGTCATCGATCTGGTCTTTCGATATCAAAAATGTCAAAGTATTCAGCATATGGAAGCGTGTGCGGATTATTCTCCTGAACGACTATGACCTCATGCTTATCCTCCGTTATTACACTGTGGACTGTGTTGGTGTGCACGAAATTTCAAAGTGCGACATCCGGTACGACGAGCACGACCTATCGACTGAGTTGCTGTTCGTGATCGTTACGCCCGAGTGCAGTTACTACGCTGAGGCTAAGACCAAGAAAGTTCTCGATGAATTCATGGAAGCGTTCCCGGGTCATGTTAAGGGGGAACCTAAGGCACAGGATCAAAGCATATCAGGTTCGTAATTGTTCCATAAACATTTACGCAACAAGACTGCATCAAAAGGTGAATTTTAATCTTTTTCCATTTCATCACAGAAGTGGGCCTTCTGGGAGACGAACCGCCAATGAACAAAGTCCCCTCGCCCAACGGTTCGCCTGAAATCCCCGCCGCCAGGTTGGCAACCAGCAGCACGACGGCGGAACCCACCAGTCCTACACAATCGGTCCGGTCGAGCCCGCCACCGAGTTGGTCGCCCCCGGAGAGCTGGGCAATCCCAGACACGTTCTATGACACCCCCGAAACAGCGCCGCATTTCCCCGCATCCGTCGTGAACAGCATCGCCAGCCAGTCGAACACGTCGAAACGTCCACTTGTGCCCGCGAAACCCGCACCCGCGTACGCGCAGCAGAGCAGCTCCACTGTACCCCCAAGACGGCCGGCCAAGTCCTCCATGCGGTCCCCGAGCGAACAGGATCTATCGGGGATTAGGATGCCGCGACACTAGAATTTGAATACGTTTTTATTTATTTATTTATTTATTATATATTTATTTATTTATTTATTTTGTATGTTTATTTCCTATGTTCGTTCATGTCGTTTTATCACCCATGTAATTGTATGATACCCGCCAGCCAGCTTAAGTTGGGATACCTTTTTTTTATGCTTACCTTTAGAATCATATTCATGCACTGGCTGCCCCTTTTTAAAGTTTGCATTCTGTTTTATTCGAAAACTGCAACGTCTCCGCTCATTTTAACACTAATAGTCTTCTCACCATGTCATTATTGCCCGATTATTATCGCTATTGTTATTGTGTGGAACGTGGAAGATGAAATGTTACCATACTTCAAACTTCAAGTACGATCTATTGATGAGTTTGATATGGGACAAAATGTAGCCATATGCTTGGAGCACTGTAGCCTACAAATAATGTGGACGACCAAAACGCAGACCCGCCCGAGCACTTGGAACACATCCTGCGAACGCATCGCATATTACGGGATTTTCAATTATATTTGTACAAAGAGAACAACAGAGCCAACAGTTCACATGAACCGCTCCTCCGCCTTCTCGGTATTAAATGCTATAAAGAACAAAAGGAGTAAAATAAAAATAAAAAGTCGACATGCGTCAAGACACCATCAAGCCCGTCTTCGATTATCGTACACCTCTCTCATCCACACTATTCTGTAATCCTAACCGCGACGGGCAATTCCTCGACCCCTTTTTCGGTTTCCATTTGCTTAAAACTGCCAATCGACTCGTCCGTCTCGTCCTCCTCTTCGTGCTTGTATTCCTTGCCCTGGGCCTTGGCAGCGACAATCTTGATCCAAATGGGGACGATCCCCACGCCCGCGAGACCCGACCACCATGTTTCACGCTTGCTATTATCGTGCGTGATACGCCCGAAACTGGCCTTCTCGATGAAGAGGGCCGAGCCATTGATGAGAACATAGGCAACGATACCGGCGATGACACCGTAGGCTGTGGAGGTAGATCGTGCGTCGATGATTAGTAAGTTTTCCTTCCAATCTGAAAACAAATATCTATGAAAGTGATCCTTACCGATGGAGTACGTCAGAGGAATCAGGGCCATGGTTAGGAAAGCCGGCACGGAATCGCCGATATATTCCCAATTGATATTTTTGGCGCTCGCCATCATCAACGACCCTATGAGGATTAGCGCGGGTCCGGTGGCCCAAGGTGGCAGACTGGCAAAAATGGGTGCGAAGAACAGACTGATAAAGAAGCAGAAGGCGGTGGTGATGGCAGTGATGCCCGTGCGGCCACCCTCGGTGATGCCCGCACCGGACTCAATGAAAGTGGTGCAGGGAGAGGTGCCAAAGATGGCGCCGATGGAGATGGAAATAGCGTCGCACATGAAGGCCAGAGTTGAACCATCAAAATCGCCGTTCTTGTCGAGGAAACCACCAAACTTGGCCATCGAATAAAGCGTTCCTGTCGTGTCCATGATATCCACGTACAGGAACGTGATGAGAGCAATCCAGGTTTGACCACCGGTGAGGTCAAAGTTGAAGGCGGCGAGGGTTCTAATAGGGTTTGGGAGAATTAGCGATGTTTCAATTGATAAATTGGGCGATAACTGACTATTACTTGGTCGAATAGGAGAACACTTACTTTTCGATGGGATGGAAGCTGACAACCTTTTTGAAGAAGTTAAACCCTTCGTCGCCTGCTTCGGTGTAAGGGAAGTAGGTGATAGGGGAGTTACGCGGCCACGAGATAATAGAGATGAAGAGGATGCCGATAAGGACGGCACCCTTTACGCGGAAGAGGAGAAGGATGGACATGATGATAAGCCCGAGGATACCTGAAAGGGGGGAACAAAGGGAAAAGAAAGAAAAAAAGAAAATGAGTTTTGATCGACGGGCTAGAACAACAAAACGTTCATTTACTTGTTCAACATACCCATCCACGTCGTGGGAGATTCCATGCGGTGGCCGGTGCAGGCGCCAGTGGTGGGATCCTTGGCCCAAGCAGGGCAACCAGCTAGATGCAATGAATATCGTGTCAGTGTGATCTCATACACTAAATCTCGGTGCCAATTCAAGTGGATAACATATACTCACAGAGAGTGACCAGCGTGGCGGAATCAGAACCAACCGCGCCAATACCAGCAGAGCTCTGCAACCCGATGAAGCACAAGTACAAACCAATGCCAGAGCCCATGGCAATCTTGATGCACATGGGAATGATTCGAGCGAGCCATTGACGGATGCCGAAGATGGTCAAGATGAAGAATAAGATCCCCTCGATAAAGACAGCAGCAATGGCAGTTTCGTAGGCGATCTTGCCGGTTCCGTTGAAGCCGACAACGGTATAAGTGAAATAGGCATTGATACCCATGCCCGGAGCCAGTCCTAGAGGCAGATTGGCGACGGCGCCCATGAGGAAAGTGGCGATTAGCGAGGCGGCGGTGGTGGCGGTGATGAGGTCCTGGCGCACGATGAACTGGCAAGCCGTGTAAGCGGGTTCGCCTACGCAGATCAGGCCGCTGCCTGTTGCGTTCGGGGCTGGGGTGCATTTGCACGGACCACCCGAATCGGTGAGAATGGCAGCGTTCACACTAATGATGTAGGCCTGGGGTCCGTGCAGAATTGCCCGTTGGTTAGCGAGACTTGCATGACTTTGGCGACACAATAGATCCGAACAAGAGAGTTTACCATCGTAACGAAGGTGGCAACACCGGCGCGAATCTCGGTGGTGAACTTGGACCCCGTACGTTCCTTCTTGACACCAGATCCCTCCAACTTGAAATGGCGACCAACTGCCGATTTGGCAACCCTTTCATTCAGGTTTGTTATCCACGCCATGGAGTTGTCTGTCTGTCTGACTAACTGATTGACTGATTGTGTGATTGGGGAGGGGGGAGGATGTACGCAAAAGCACACGCAGCAATCGACAAGGAAACTCGACGCGCTCAGCAGATTTTAGAGGCGGAGATATGTTACGTCCGTGACTGGGGTTTGCTCATGGTCTGTTTTTCGTATCGTCGTTTGTAAGCGCCGATCGCATGAATCCTAGTCAAGGATACAAAAGATCCAAACGATAAGATAACATTGTTTGTATCCATTTAGGACAAGTCCTCACCAATGTCAATGAATTAGAAACGAGTCCGCATATATGCCATTCCGTTTATAGACCCGTTATATATTACTGATATTTTAGCCCACCTGACTGATCGGTGAACCCTGTGCAATTCATGTCACTCGTTTACCGTGTCTGACACGGATACACTTATACCCACCCCTTGGATGGGGAACAGCGGAGCCCAAAATTTTCAAACCTTCGGCGTGTGCGCGCGGAGTTCGGGCCGAAATGGTAGAATCAAATCAACCTTGTTCTCCTGCGCATCGGAACCTTTTGTCCACGAACTCTTTGTGCTGTGCTGGGAGAATAAACTAAAGAGACCCTCGTGTGCCATGTACGGTGTACATTCGTCCTCTTTCAATAACGCAGATCCTCGCCGTTTCCCTTGGGTACAGTGGAAATAGCTGTAAACATAACCAAAAGGGACACGGTCAAATAATGTATAACACGACGACCAAAAAAA
>RBNI01000715.1:0-27578 GCA_003990745.1 Jimgerdemannia flammicorona | reverse complement strand
TTATAACCATTTTTTTTATTCGTATGTCCAAACAGGAGTGAATGGATGGTTGGATTTCCGACCATGTCTGTTTACATGGCCACAAGCCGTGGAATAATATGACGAAGAGTGCTTTACGCCAGTCTACCGTTTCTTGGTAGATAGATGGAGCTCTTTGAAACCCGTTCTGGCGTCATAAAATGAGATGGTTGATGGGTAGGTCGGTGATGTTGGACGAATGGTTCCGCTTGGTGAAAGGGTGGCAGGTATCGCCACTTGCTCCCGCCTTGAAGCAGTCAGGGATTCACTCGGGTCAAAGTCGAGGAGAAACTGGCAGGGGAGAAACTGGCAGGGGAGAAACTGACAGAGGAGAAACTGGCAGGGGAGAAACTGACAGGGGAGAAACTGGTGGAGGAGAAACTGGCAGAAAAGAAACTGGCAGGGCTGGGAAGAAACTGATAGGGGAGAAACTAATAGGGGAGAAACTGGTAGGAGAGAAACCAGAGAGATAGAAGCAAGGTCAATTATGGAAAAAAAATGAGAAAACCCAGCCTCTAAAATGGGATGCCAGAAATTGGCCACAAGAGGTCTTCCTTAAGTAAGAGAGTATATTGACAGAAGATATCCCTCTGACTAGTCTCTATATTATCTCTGACTAATACTATCAATGATATCAGAGACTGACTGTAAGAGATCCTCCTTTTTGAGAGAGAGTATATTGACAGTACAAATCAGAGAACACATCTCTAATCAGTCTCTAGTTATCTATAGAATGAGATATTAGAGACTAGCTGTAAGTAAAAAAAGCAAGCCTTTCTCTGATATATTTCACATTATACAAATACCTACATATTAATACATTTTGTATAGTTTTATAGAGAAAAGTCTTAAGATTATATTATTGATTTGAAGTTCTAAAAAGTATGCTAGATAAGATAACTCTAGTATATTTGGCTGATAGTATATGAGGAGGAGTTATGGCTTGAGTATATATAAGTCTTTTGAGCTCTTGTTCAGATAGACATAGAGTTAGTAGAGGTGAGAGACATAATGCTAGAGGATAGGAGACTGGGAGAATGAGCTTTACTGAAAAGATCAAGACTGAGGATCAGTCAGTGAGACTGGATGAATAGCTACAAGAAGAGAAGAAAAAGGCACTGACTGAGAGATCTAGAGGGACTACTCTAGATAGCTATAGAGGTAGAACTAGTAGAGTAGTGGCTGGAGAGAGAAGGGAGACTATTGATAAGAGAGTACTGCTAATCTAAAAAAAAAAAATCCAGATATAATAGCTGATGATGAGAAAGAGCTGAGAGTTGTATAAGATCTGAGGACTTGACTGATAGTATATATAACAGATCTAGTAACAGTACTATTATTTAGAAAATCAGTATCAGAATTTGTAGTTATATGTATATACTATACTTCTAAGACTTAGCAGTTATAGTGAAACTGATTCTGAGTGTAATGGTTCTAGTTTCTTTAAGGGAAAGTGGCTAAATATGGAAGTCTAGTTGACCTAAAGTAGCTCAAAGAGATACTTAAAGGTTCAAGTATTCTCAAAGGATTTCTGAGAGAAAATATTCTAAGCTTTATTCAGGTAGAAAATAAGAATATTTATACATAATCTGAAAGAAAGAGCCAGAAGAATCTTGGAAAGAAAGAGAAACACCAAGAAATAGATTCTTAGTAAAGCTGACTAATACTATTCTACAATATTTCGAAAGATTCTATGACTAGCTAAGACAAGATAGTTGGTATCAAGGAAAGACAAGAATGTTCTAATAGTATCTGGGTGCTGAGGGAAGGTTTCTAAGCAAGTAAAAGATAGCAGAACATAGTAAAATATTCAAGAAATGACAAGAAAAGACTAACTAAAAAATGTGAAAATATATTAAGACTAAATATGACTGTGAAATTGTCAACACCTTTCACCTGTACCATTCGGGTGACACAAGACTCTGACAATACTTTCGGCAACATCTTCAAGTATCAGTGCTTTCAAGATGGCGAGAAACTTGCATTCTGGTGAGCGTACTGGGCAGGGGGGCCCCAGTGCCTTTGACTGGCAACATGTGGGGGGGGGTCGGGATGCTGGTCTTGGCATGCCGAGCACTTCGATGAGAGGACGCGAGGCTTGAGGGGGTGGCAGAGACGGTGCAAGACCACATGGAGGAGGGAGGATGACCTTCGTGGATAAGATCAGGATGGGGAAGCAGGCGATGGGACTGGATAGCTGGCTGGAGCTGGGGAAGGCAGCTGCTTCCTCGAGTGGCAAGGAGGCCCCTCCACTGGGGGGATAGCGTAGTGGGGCTGGAGGAGTAGTGGCGGAGGCTGTGACTGTTGATGGCGGTGTGACAGGTAATCTGGAAAAAAATCCAGATGTGACGGCTGATGGGGGACCTGGACAGGGGAGCAGCGTGGGATCTGGGGACCTGGCTGATGGTGTGACGGGCCTTGTGGCGGCCCTATTACTCAAGAAATCTCGATCAGAATTCGCTGTCACATTGTGCTTCCAAGGCTTGGCAGTGACAGCAAAGATGGTGCTGGGACTGTTGGCGAGTGAGGTGAAGGGTGTAGTCTTGGTTAAGTTTTTAAAGAAGCTGGAGGTGGTTGAGGTGGGGTTTGAGGAGGAGGATTTGCTACTGGAGGTGGTGGAGAAGAGTGTGGTGGTTGGAGGGATTTCAGTGCCAATGGCGAGGTGTATGCGCTGGGATCCCCAGGTGGTTCATCTGGTGATTGCGGACTTGCCAACAGTGAAGAAGGAGGAGGTGAGGAGGCTGGTCACAGATATGGTGAAGGAGTACAGCGAAGTGGTCGACATTGGATTCAGGGTGTGGGAGGGGACTGAGCTCAGGACAGGAGATGTGGACATCTGGTTGAGGTTGTTTGAGATGGAGAATACCGGAAAGGCTAGGGACTGGCCAGTGGCATTGAAGTGGGGCCCGATGGAGTGCAAGGTTTCGAGGGTGAAGGGGTCGGAGGAAGAGGAGAAGGATCTGCTAGAGGTGCTTGAGGACTTGGCTGGGGCAGTGGAGAGGTGGCAAAGGGCTTGGAGGGCTTATGAGGCTAGAATGGTGGTGGAGGTGATTGAGGGCAAGAAGGTGCAAATGAACAAGATGCTCTGGGAGAAGACAAAGGGGAGACAGCTACAGAAGGATTTGTTGGCCAGTTTGGATGGGGGCCGCAGGGCAGGGGCTATGGAGGAGGGCACTGGAGCGAGTGCTAGCATCTGGGCAGAGGTGGGGCAGCAAGAGGAGAAGGCGAAGGAGAGGGGGAGACGGGGGCCAGAGGAGGCTGGAGTGGACACAGTGATGGTAGAAGATATCCCAATCCAGTATGGTATTCCTGAGGTGGGAGAGGGGGAGTCGGAGGATGTGTCTGAGGATGGGTGGGATGAGTCTGTACGAACTGAGGAGAGGAAGGAAGGAGAGGCAGATTTGGAGCTGGAAGCAGAGGTAGTTGGAGGGGAGAAGTGGCTATTGAGGGCACTGCGAAATGTGGTGGCTGAGGAACTGGGCAAGATCAACTTCTGGGTGATCAGTGAGGAATTCTGGGGGAGAGTGCTGCGAGGGGAGGAGGTCGTGCGGAAGTTGAGAGATGAGATGATGGCAGTTCTTCTGGAGGCAGAGGAGTATGAGGTCACTGAGGCAAGAGAGACAATGTTCTTGGGTATAGCTAATGAGAGGGCAGCCTATCTGTGGAGGCCACAGAAGGGACTGGAGAAGTGGCAGATAGTGTGCAAGGAGCATCGGGTATCGATGGAGATGGTGGATAGTGAGGACTGTGCAGAACTATTGGCAGCTCTGGATGACCAACAGAATGTGGAAGATGAGATTGCGGCAGAAAGGAACCTGGATCTGGCTGGAGAGGAAGTGAGCATGGAATTGTAGATGTGGAGATATCAACTTTATCGGATGTTCCATTATGAATAGTACAACCAACATTTTTCTTTGAACGTCAATGGGCTTAGAGGGACTGGGAGGTGACATATGATTTTTGGATGGCTGAAGAAAATGGAGACAGATCTCTTCTTACTTCAAGATATACGGTGTGAGGGGGAGGAAGATGGACTGAAATGGACAAGAGAGTGGGGTGGGGAGGCAGTTTGGCAGGGTAAAGTAGGAATCCTGGTTAGAAAGGGGAAAGGGGACATTGCAGACATTGGACATTGGGGTAGTAGATTAGTGTGGGGGATGTGGTGGAGGCCTGAATGGAACTCAATTGTGGTGGGATCTTGTTACTGCCTGGCTGAGAGAGGGATCCGAGTGGCGTGGATTGGAGATCTACGGGATTCTGGGCTCTTGGTTGAGGCTGGGGTAGATTGTCTAGGGGGAGACTTTAATATGGTATGGGAGAGTAGACTGGACCGAACTGATGGGGGACGGGGTGTGGTAGGAAGGAGTGGGGGATTGGAGGACTGGGAAGAGGTGGAACAACTCAGCTTACT
Organism: Jimgerdemannia flammicorona; assembly: GCA_003990745.1. Lineage (NCBI taxonomy): Eukaryota > Fungi > Mucoromycota > Endogonomycetes > Endogonales > Endogonaceae > Jimgerdemannia > Jimgerdemannia flammicorona. The sequence goes on along the minus strand of RBNI01000715.1, from coordinate 23,149 downwards.
GGTGGATGCTATGCAACTTCAGGATGGGGACTGACATCTATATACTCACTGGGTGGGAGGACTGGGAACTAGGATTGATTGGGTTCTAACTGCTGAGTGTTGGGGTGATACAGTTTGGAAGAAGATAGAGGTCGAGTGGTGCCCTTGGTCAGACCACTGGGGTATTCAGGGTGGTGGGAGGTTTGGAGGGAGCAGGGAGGGGCCAGGATATTGGCGGCTGAACTCTTTGCTGCTGGATGAGATGGACTTGTGGAATGCGTGGGTGGTAGAGGTACGATCCAAGGTTAATGATTGGAGGTGAGCAAGGATGAGGATTGGAGATAGATGGTATAGACTGAAATCCGAAGCTCAAAGGTTCTGGGGAGAGGTGGGGAGGGAGCAGGGTGCTCAGCAGAGGAAACAAGTCCGATGGGCATCTAGGAGACTTGAAAGGCTACTCCTGAATTGAGCTGGGTTACTGGAGGAGGAGGAGGTATTGGATTGGAAGGCTAAGCGGGCTAGGCTGAAAGTGGTGGAATTGTAGGATTTGTTGAGGAAGGAGGATGCAATGCAGGCTCAGGCTATGGCGGCCAGGCTATGGTGGCAGAGATTGGAAGAAGGAGAAAGGCCCACAAGGTTTTTGTCCCATCTCCTTCATGCTAGGGGAGCAAGACACCAGTGGGAAGGAGTTCTTAACAATGAGGGAGAGATGGTATTAGGTGTGCAGGGGATCCTTGGACAGTTGAGCTCTCGCTGGAGTAACCTCTGGAGTGAAGAGGAAGGAGGGGAGGTGAAGCAGGACATTGAGCGGCATCTGGAAGAGTGGCACCCAAATCCTGCAGCAGGGTTGGGGGAGCTTGGTCGACCAGTTTTGGGAGAGGAGATCCTTCGAGTTCTGGCATCGACAACCCTGGGAACTGCGCCGGGGGAGGATGGTTTGCCTTGGGACTTTTGGAAACATATGGCATCCATAGAGGAGGTTCTGGAGGAGATATTGCTGATGTATGATGCAGTCATCAGTACCGGGGAATGGATTGGAGGGCAGCAGTTGGGGCTGGTATCACTGCTGTACAAGGACAAAGGGCATAAGGAGGACTGGAAGGATTGGAGGCCCATTATGCTGCTGGATATGGACCGCAAGCTGATCACCAAAATTCTGGTGGTGAGATTACAGAGTGTGGCCCAACAGGTGCTAGGGAAGGAGCAGTGAGGCTTTGTTGGGGGCCGACTGATTCGAGATGGCACGGCATGGGTTCACGGGGTTATTGAAGGTACTAGGGCTACAGGGGTAGATGGCCGCTTGGTCTTCCTGGACCAGGAGAAGGCCTATGATAGGGTTCGGAGAGTGTGACTGGAGAAAGTACTGGAGTGCGTTGGAGTACCAGTGGGTATGTGTCGGTCACTTATTGGACTACTGGAAGGGAGTAGGGCTGTGATTCTGACTAATAGACATAGGGGGGTCTCCTTTCCCTTGGGGAGGGGGGTGCTGCAGGGGGATCCATTGTCACCCATCCTTTATGCCTTCGCCTTGGAGCCATTATTAGATAGGATCAGGCGCAGAGTTAGTGGATTGAATATCTTGGGCATCAATTGGAAGGTGGGGGCCTTTGCAGATGATATGGTGGTTGGGTTGGGTTCGGTGGCAGATGTGGCTAGGCTCAAGGAAATAGTTGAGTGATATGAGAGGTGTGCTGGAGCGAAACTCAACTGGCACAAGTGTGAGACAATGGTCCTTGGGGAAGGAATCGTAGGGGGGGACGTCATTGGAACAATTGTCCTGACTGGAGGAGTGGTATGGTACTTAGGTATCTATTTCTCAGTGTATGGCTCTCTACTTCTCAAGAAGTGGTGGGAGCGCAAGCCGGTAGAATGGGGGAAAGTACTGACAAGCTGGGGTGGTAGACAGGTGTCACTGGCAGGGAGGGTAACTGTTCTGAATGTATATTGGATGCCAAAGCTTTGGTATTTGGGCTACCATTTGGACTTCCCTAAGTCAGTGGTTAAAAGGCTTCTCAAGATGGCCCGCTCTTGGCTCTGGGCTGGATGCCAGAGTCAGATTGGTTGGGAGGTACTTGCACTTCCTGTGGATCATAGAGGACTTGGCCTGGTGGACTTTTCCAAGAGGCTACTCTACTTGAGGGCATGGTGGATGAAGAGGGCCAGTGAGTTGAGAGGAGGAGAATGGGTACCCCTTATGCAGCATTTGTGAGAGGTGAGGGTGTCGCCACAGAGTGGCTCAGGGGATCTACTGTCCTTGGTGGCCTTGGATGGTAGCCAGAGGATGTGGTACAAAGGATTCTGGTGGGAGCGGTAGATGGGGCCCATTGCATTGGGATCTGATAGCAAGGTACTGAAGGGGATAAGGACTGGGGTCCGGAGATGTGGAGATGGGACTGGCTCTTATTGGGAGGGAATCTGGTCAAGGACTTCTGATTAGAGGAGGGCATAGAGTGCCTTCAGGGTCTGAGACAGGACCTTTGGCCGGAGACCTGGCAAGGGGCTGGGATCAGGGAGGGATGAGACTGGGCAGGCATCTGGTCTTGGATCAAGGTGATGTCAAGGTGGCTCCCACCAAAACTCTGAGTAGCATGGTGGAGGCTGTTGTGGCAAAATGTGATGCTAAACTTTAGGGCTGGCCATCTGGTGGATGGTGGGGTTTTTGATTGTGAGGAGTGTCTTAACGTAGGACAGGAGGGAGGGGTGGTACAGACTCCTGAACATTGGCTGGGGGAGTGTGAGAGTATGGAGAATTTTTGGAAGGTAGTTGGGGAGAGATTGGGAGTGCCGGTGACTGACCCTGAGGTGGGTGGGCAGTGGGAGGCACTACAGTCAAGATTGGTGGGGGGGGTGGGAAATGAGTGGCTGACAGTTGGTTGGGCTGTTACAATATGGGTGGGGCTCGCAGAACACTGGCGGAGCATCTTTGAGGAGGGTCCTCGGCAGCCTGTGAACCTGAGGGTCTTGAGGTGGGAGGAGCTGATGCTCGAGCTCTTCAAGGCATAGTGGATTGGATGGGGCCCCAAGGGGGAGAGACATAGAGGACTAGTAAGGAGGATTATAGAGAAGAGTGGTGGTAGAGTTGTGGTGAAGGAGAATGGGGTGTCATTTGTAGGTGCTTGAGAGGGTGGGGGGCCCTGTGGGATAGGGTGAGGGAATAGGCTGTATAAATATTACTATAGATGTCAGTTAATAAAGGGAGTCCAAGTGACTATAAAAAAAAAAAAAAAAAAATGACTGTGAAATTGTTACATCTCTCCCTCCTTAAGAATTAATATTCTCATTGAGTTCTTAGGTAACATACATAAGACTAAATATACTTAACCAAAATTTCTCAAACTTATATCAGTACATTGGCAGGAATTGGTCATCCTTGTATAGGGCAGAGGACCTATTATCAGACTAATCAACTGAGAGGGGTTCAAACTCAGTTAGTAGCTTTATTTTGGTAGACTTCTTATTTATTAAATGTTCTACTAGTTCTGAGATCCCAAAGTAAACTTTCAATGTATAAGACACTGGTCTTTGCCATAAATTGTCGATAATTCAAGAAAGTCACTATAGAGATTGGGCAATGTATTTTATCTTGAAGTCTTGAACTAGATCTTAAGAGTTCTTGAGGTTGACCAGTAGTTCCCAGGTAATATTATATTCAGAGTAACCCATCCACTTGACTAGATATTCAGGACAGTGGTAGCAGATTCATTTGTCAAGAATTTTCTCAACTTTATACTTGATATGGTCTTCAATAATCACAGAGGCAGAAGGCTTAGGAATTCAACCAGGGTAGGGTGGTGACTAGTTCCAGGTCTTGAGGTGTGGTATATAAAAGACTAAGTATACTCTCATGATTTTAGGTAGCTTGAGGTAGTAGGAGGATGCAGAGACTTGTTCAGTGATCTTGAAAGGTTTAATATACTGGGGTTGAAACTTGTTTGAAGGGAGATTGTATCTTGAGGTTAGTGCTCCGAATGAGTCAATCCAGATGGGATTCAGATGGGATTTGAATCAACCATTGTTTTGATTTCCAAATCAGACAATTTAATATTTACATCAATAACTCGATGAATTATCATCCAAATTTGATGATCTTGGTGTCATTCGAAAGCCCTTAATAAGGCCTTTCTAATGGTACTAAGCACATTAAAATCGGATCACGCGTTGCCGAGATATTAAGGAAAACGTTCTATTTGACGAAATTTCCAAAATTGGCAAATCGAACAATTTCCAAAATTGGCGATTCAGACGTTTTCCTTCATAACTCAGCAACACATGATCTGATTTCAATGTTCTTGGTATCATTAGATAGACCTTATTAAAGACTTTCAAATGATACCAAGATTATCAAATTTTGATGATTATTTATCAAGTTATTGACGTAAACATTTAATTGTCTAATTTGGAAATCAAAACAATGATTGATTCAAATCCATCTGAGTTGATCCAGATGGGATTCAATTCGAATCCAATCTGGATTAAATTGACTCATTAGGAGCACTACTTGAGGTTCTCAGTAGACAGTAGGACTTGGTCTCCAATAGTGTAAGTAATATTACAGCACTTCTTATCAGCATACTTGGCTTGATGCTGTTGAGCCTTCTGAAGGTTTATGGTAGCAATCTTGAGTAGTTTGTCCATTTTTTCTATAAGGTTTTTGGTGGTTGGGACTTGTATTTGACTGCTTTTCTTGAAAGGGAATAAACTTGCAGAGGTCTCAGAATCTTGACCATGGAGTAACTAGAAAGGAGAAAGACCAGTAGATGATTAGATGGCATTGTTATATACAAACTCTACATAAGTCAGATAGTGGTCCCAATCATCTTGTTTGTAAGAAATATAGTTTCTAAGCATTTGTTCTAGGGTTCTGTTTATGCACTTAGTTTGTCCATTAGTTTGTAGATAAAAGGCAGTAGACATAGCCAATTGGATTCCCAAAGTCTTGAAGAGAGTTTGCCAGAAGTGACTGGTGAACTTGGGGTCACAATCACTGACAATTACTCATGATAGGCTATAGTAATAGAAGATGGACTTGAAGAAGATTCTTATAATTTCAAATATAGTAGCATTGATAGTGATTGGTTCAACAACTATAGTCTTGGTCAGGTAGTCAACAAATACAACAATAACATCAGTACCAGATTGAGTTTGTGATAGTTGAGTTATAAAGTCCATAGTAACTTGCTTGAATTTCTTGGTAGGAATTGGTAGTAGTTGTAGCAAACTGACTAGTGCTTGGTTGGTAGACTTATTGTACTAACATAGATCACAGCTAGCAATATAGTTCTTGATTTTCTTGACCATGCTTAACCAATAGTAGTTATATTGAATGTTCTTAATAGTCTTCTTGATTTCTAGGTGACTGGCAAGAGGGGAGTCATGGTGTTCTTGTAAACCTTATAGCATAGGTTCATATTTTCAGATAGGTAGACTTGATCTTAATAATAGATCAGATTGTTCTCAACAGTATATATATCCTTGAGCTCATTTGAAAAAACTCTAGTGGTGACTATATCTTCTTTATAAGCTTGCCTGATTTGGTCTAGGAATTCTAATGCCAAGGTAATCTATGATTGTGATGAGGTCTGGGCATCTTGATAAGGCATCTGGTACTACAAGTGTCTTACCAGGCTTATAGATGATTGTCAGATTGAAGGTTTGAAGCTTGAGGCTCTACTTGGCTTATAGATATGACAGAGTAGGTTAGGTGTTAATATATTTGAGAGATTGATGATCAGTGATAATATCAAACTCAACACCTTCTAGATAGCATTACCAGTGGTCTAGTACATGTATTATTGCCAGTAGTTCCTTCTTGTAAGTGGTTAGCTTTTGTTCAGCTAGGGCCAACTTGCAGGACTTGAAAGTAATAAGATGATGTCCTTTGCTATCATCTTGTAACAGGACTGCTCCAATGGCAAAATTTGATGTATCAGTGGTAACTGTAAATTTTAGGCCTTGATCTGCATTATGCAGGACTAGAGCATGGGTCAGGTAGTTCTTGAGTTCTTGAAAGGCTTGTTGACAGAAGAGGTCCTAGGTATAGGGTACATAGTGGTCTGTGTATGGGGCCTTCCTCATGAGGTTAGTTAGTAGCTCAGCAATATTAGAGAAGTTTCTAACAAAGTAGCAGTAGTAGCCAGCTAGACTAAGAAAGAATCGGAGTTCTGTGAAATTCAATGAAATGGACCATTCTTCAATTACTTCTATCTTGTGTAGATTTACTTGAATTCCTTGTATAGAGATAATGTGGCCAAGATATTCAACTTGTTCTTTGAAGAATTTACACTTCTTGAGCTTAGCATAAAGCTTGTGTTTTCACAGGATCTCCAGAACTATTCAAATATATTTGAGGTATTCTTCTTTAGTTGTACTAAAAATCAGGATGTCATCAAGATATACTAACAGAAAAATAAATAGTTGGTTCTTGAATATCTTGTTCATCAGAGTCTAGAATATAGTGGGTGTATTGGTGAGACCAAATACTAAGACCAGGAATTTGTAGAGTCCAAAGAGGGTCATAAATGCAGTCTTAGAGATGTCTTCTGGCTTGATTCAGATCTGGTGATATCCTGACATAAGGTCTAACTTGGTAAAGTACTTGGCATTCTTAAGAATATCAAAGATTTGATCAATCAAGGATAGTGGATAACAGTTCTTAATAGTGAGTTTGTTGAGTACATGGTAGTCTATACATATTTACAGGGTACCATTCTTCTTCTTGATAAATAGAACTAGTGAGCTATAAGGAGATTTGCTTGGCTGGATGACTCCTTGTACAAGTAGTTCTTCTAGTTTCTTTTTGACTACTTCAATTTTTAGTAGTAATATATAGTATATATATTTCTTGGGTGATACAGCTCCTAGGGTCAGTTCAATTTCATAATAAACTTCTCATATAGGCAGTAGACCAGATAGCTTGTCTGGAAAGACATTCTTAAATTCTTATAGCAGTAGCTTGATACTTTCATTGACTTTTTTTTTTTTTTTTTTTTTTTTTTTTTTTTTTTTTTTTTTTTTTTTTTTTTTTTTTTTATAGTTACTTGTACTTCCTTCCTTTATTATGCCCATCTATCTCATAAAAATACATTGACCCCACCCCCTATCCGATCCCCCTAGGAGGACCCCCCCCTCCTATCCCTACCTGATGAAAGACTACTTTGTCCAACACTATCTCTACTCTTCCACCACTCTGTTCACAGATACTTACCACCAAACTGTGGCATTTCCCCCCCTGAGGACTCCAACCCACCTACCATCCAGTCAGCAGATCCCCCAATAACTCCTCTCACTATAACATTCTCTTCTATAGCCCCATCTGCCACTCCTCCTCAAATACAAAGAGCCAATGTCCAGCCAGCCCCACTCACACTGCTAACACCCACCCTACAGTGAGCCAACTATCCCTTACACCACCCACTAGCCAAGATCTCAAGTCCTCCCAGTGGTCTCTCTCACCCACCAGTCTTTGTGCCACACTCAGTCTATTCCCTACTTCTACCCAAAAGTCCCCCAAAACCTCACACTCTCCCAGCCAATGTTCCAGTGTCTACACAAGTCCCCCAGCTTGTCCTACATTGTAACACTTCTCACAATCAAAACAGCCACCATCCACCAGATACCTAGTGTGGAAATTTAACATAATATTCCTCCTCAGCATTTGCCACCATACCACCCAGTACTTGGGAGGAAGCCACCTCTGTACCTCAGCACTCCATAACCAGACACCTGCCCAGTCCCACTCCTCACTGATCTCTGCCACCTACCAGCCACTCGGCCAAAGATATCAGCTAAGATCCTGTTGATATTCTATGCTATCCCCAATATTAAACCCAGCAAGTGAAGCACCCCCCAGGAGCAGTCTATCTCATTGCCACATATTTGGACTCCACATTGCCTCCTCCTCATTGCCTTGCCAGCACAGTCCAATTTGATATACTCCTTCAGCCACTCCCCACTAAAAGCCCTTAAACCACATCCATCGACATCTATTCAATACTACCAAAGAGAGCAGATCTCCTGAGGACCCCTGAGGGGAGGTTCTCATCTCCCACACCTTCTGCATCAGTGGTACCCAGCCCCCACCCTGCAGTTCAGCAGCTCTTTTCAGCCACCAGGCTCACAGGCAATACAACCTCTTAGAGAAATCTACAAGGCCAAGACCTCCTCTAACCACCAGTATTGCAAGAGTATCCCACTTGATCTGGGACCTCCTCCCTGTCCAAATCCAATCCCTAGCCACCTTCATCAATCTCTTCACTACCTAAGCTGGGAAGTCTAGGTGATAGGCCACATACCATAGCTTGGGGAACCAGTAGACATTCAGAATCGACACCTGCCCTGCCAGAGAGATATGGTAGACCCCCCATCCTCTAAGGGCCTCTCTTCAAATGGTCACCCTACTCTTCCACCACACTTGCAGTAAGACCGATCCATATATAGAAAGAAAGATGCCCAGATACCACACCACCTCACCAGTAGGGACAATTGTTCCAATGATGTCCCCACCCACTATCCTATTCCCTAGTACCATTATCTCACACTTATGCCAGTTGAGCTTCACCCCAGAGTGCACCTCATACCATTCCACCATCTTCTTAAGTGCCTCAATATCTTCTACAGACCCAAGTCTAACCACCATATCATCAGCAAAGGCCCCCACCTTCTATACTATACCAAATATAGAGAGCCCTACCACCTTCTGGTGAATTATATCCATCAAAGATTCTAAAGAAAGGACATAGAGGATAGGAGACAGAGGGTCCCCCTGAGGAACACCTCTTCCCAATGGGAATGCCAGACCCCAGTGATCATTACACATTAGTGCCACCCAACTACTCTCTAACAGATTCAACATAGAAGCTCAAAATCATGGGGGAACACCAATTTGATCCAATACCTTGTCCAGTCAAACCTGCCATACATGGTCATAGGCCTTCTTCTGGTCCAGAAAGACCAATCTTCCATCCAGTCCACAAGCCTGGGTCCCTTTAATGACACCATACACTCATGCAGTCCTATCCCTTATAAACCTACCACCCACAAAACCCTGCTACTCCTCACCCAGCACCTGTTGGGCAACTTTCTGCAGCCTTGTAACAATCATCTTAGTCACTATCTTCCTGTCTATATCCTTGGCCTCCAGTTCTTCCAGTCCTCCCTCCTCCCCTTGTCTTTGTATAATAAGGCCACCAGCCCCAGATCCTGCTCTCCAATCCACTCACCATTCAGAAGACCATGGTTGCAAAGAGCAGCCATCTCACCCAAAACTTCAGAGATCTTAACCATCTTCTTCCAGAAGTCCCATGGAAGTCCATCCTCTCCTAGTGCTGTTTCAAGCTTAGTTGCCACTAGGACACTCTGGATCTTCTCCCCTTGTACTGATAGGATCAAGTCACCCAGTCCTGCCACTTGTGGTGGCTTCTACTCCTCTAATGTATCTTCAATTGTAGCCCCATCTACACTCCCTTCTTCCTCACTCCACAGACCCTGCCATCTCTCCTTCAAAACCCCTAAGACCTGTTACATATTATACATCATATCCCCCTCAGCATCTAAGACCCCATCCCACTGATGTCACACCCTCCTAGCTTTGAGGAGTCTTGACAGGTACCTAGTAGGCTGCTCATCCTCCTCAAGCCCCTGCCACTATAGCCTGGCAGCCATTCCTTGTATATGAGTCTCCTCCTCCTCTCTCAACACCTGTTGCAGCTCCACTACCTCCAATTTCACCCACTCTATCCTCCAATTCTCCCCCCCATCAGAAGTGAGCAAATCTGTCCAATCCATCTGCAGTCTCCTCAGCCTATTGGAAGTATACTGTGTACACTTCCTTCTCCATCTCCCAGCTTCTCTACCAGCTCCACCCCAATAGACCCTTGCCACCTCTTTCAATCTCATCCAATGGACATCCACAGATAAACCCTCATGTCTCCAGATAGAAACCTTTGCCTGGATATCCTCCCCTCATGAGTCCCACAACCTCTTCTCAGCCAGCAGGGAGGAGTTAAGGTGCCAATGTCTGGGTCCATCTCCACTCTCCCCAAACTGCCCCTATCCTAATAGTCCCCAGTGATCAGACCATGAGCACCACTCCACCTTCAATGTCTTTTAAACATCCACACCCCAACATTCGGCTGTCAGAATCCAATCAATCCTCATACCCAAGCCATTCACCCAATGTGTGTAGACCCTGGTGTCACCCCACTGCATTCTGCCCATATCTCCTAAGGAGCTAAGCTTCTCTACCTCCTCCCAGGCATCCAGTCCACCACTCCTACCCCCATCATTCCTCCCACCATCAGTTCTATCCAGTTGTCAATCCTGAACCATATTAAAGTCCCCACCAAGAATATCAACCCCTTCCTCCAAGAGAATACCTTCCTCCAGCTCCTTAATCTATGCAATTCTCTCATCCCTAACTGCTGGGCAGTAGCAGGAGCTAACCCTCACCAACTCTCACCCTGGCCAATGCCAGTCTCTCCAGACCAAGCAATCACCCCAGCTCCTAATTCTCCCAAGTCTCCTCAACTCTTCTTCACCAGAATCGCCACCTTACCAAACCAGGCAGTAGCCCCACCCCATTCCCTAGTCCACTTCACCCTATCGTCCTCATCCTCACACTGCACATCCTGCAGTAGAAAGAGATAAGCCTCCAATCTCTTAAGCTAAGTAAAAATGTTCTTATACCTCCCAGATTCCCGTACCCCATTTATGTTTAGAGAAAAAATGTTAGTTGTACTGTTCATAAGAAATAATGCAATTTAATAAACTCCTCCTCCATAAATCCACATTCAACTCCTCCTATGCTAAGTCCAAGTCATGTTCTGTAGCCAGTTCCTTCTCTTCAGCTTTCTGTGCCTCCAACTCTCCCAGAAGTTCAGCCATTGCCCTATCCTCTTTCTCCTCAAAGTCCTTATGGTACTCTAGACAGGCCTCCTGCCAGAGCTATAACCCATGATGCTCTGCCCAGCAGTAGGCAGCCTGCTCCCCAGCAACTACTGCCAGCTCTGCCTCCCTCATCTTATCCACCTCATATCCCTCCTCCTTCATAAAGATTGTGAGAATCTCCACCTTCAGCACCTCCACCACTCCATCTCCATACAGAATCCATGCCCAATGCTCCTCAGGCATCATCCTCAGGTCCACTTCCCCCAACTCCTCAGCTGCAAGATTGTCTATCACCTTGCTCATCCACAGCAGGTTCCCCACCTCCTTCCCTCCAGGAGTCCCTGGCTGCCCTACATCCAATATTGTGGTATCTGCTCTAGCACTGACAGCCTTATCCCACTCCTCCTCTGGGACATCCACTAGCTCATTCTCACCTACTACCACTACCTGGCCCCCTTTCGCCACATCAGAGACCCCAAAGTATACATACTGTGCTCCCTGCATCCTCATATCCTCCACTGCCCCTCTTTTCAAACTCAGACCCCTCCTGATAAGAGGGGGGGGGGTATTATCCAAATCTTGTTTCCAGACTTCAAATGTACCATCTGTATAAGGGTCCTTGCTGGGCACCTTCCCAGCTCCTTCCATGGTCACCCCAATCTCCCCACCTCCTTTACTAGCCCAGACGCTAGCTTTGATACCCCCAGACACCACAGCCCCAACCCCCTCTTTCTTCGCCCCTCCTTTCATACTGGCCAAAAGCTCCCTCTGCCTTAAGTGCCCCTGGGCCCACTCCCACTGCCTCTTGTCAGTATGGATATACTTCTCCTCCACAACCTCCAGGTGTATCAACTCCTTGTAGAGCTTCCAGGCCTTCGCCCTCCATTCAACTATACCACTCAACTCCTCTAGCACCTCTAACAAGTTCTTCTCTTCCTCTTCACTCCCCTTCATCCTTGACACCCTACAGACAACAGCCCCCCACATCAATACTGAAGACCAGTCATTCATCTTTTCTGTGGCCTCCCTCCCTATCAGCCTAATTCTGACATCAATATTGCCTGTCCTGATTGCTGTCCCCTCCCACACCTGGAAGCCAATATCCACCATATCACCATACTCCACTACCACTTCCTCTACTCTTCTCCTAGTCTCAACCTTCATCACTGTAGGCACTCTTTTAACCAGCAGCTGCACCACCCTGGGGTTCCACCAAAGGCAGCACACCATAGGGACTACCACTTTGTCAACTATCACTCTGGTCTTCATTGCCTCGTCTAGTGGGCCTGCCTTCTCAAAGCCCACCTCCACCCCCTCCAGCCCCTTCAGGAACTTCACTGAGGCTGCCCCCACCACCTGCTGTGAGATAAGCCCCAGGACCACCCTTGCTGTCACTACCAAGCCCCAGAAGCACAAGGTAGCTATGAACTCCAAAACTGACTTCTTGAGTAATGGTGCTACTACTAGTCCCATCACACTATTGGCCAGGTCCCCCTTCTGAATTGGTAGTCCCAGCCCCCCTCCGCTATCAGTCATCACATCTCTTTTTTTCTCCTGATTCCCTGTCACACCTCTATCAGCAGTCCCACTCCTAGCCACAGCCCCTCCAGACTCTATGCTTATACCCTCAGCCAGAGAACCTCTCCCCCTCCCAAAGCTCACCTTGCCTTTCCCCACAGCAGCACCAGCTCTATCTCCAGTTGGCCATCCACTCTCCTTTACCTTGTCTGCAAAGCTCAGGGGGCCAGTTCTTCCCCCAGTACCACCCGATACTGGTCCTCCTCCAGAGCCCTCACTACCCTTTGATCCTCCAAAGACCCCCATCCCTAGACCATAACTCCTCCCCACATTCTGCCAGCTGAAAGCCCCAGATCTCCCCAATCCAGTATACCTATCAGAACTCTTGCTTGATGACATTTTGATAGTATCTTTTCTCTAAGTTGTGTTGAAAACCATTGCTTGAGGTTGGTGTAATATGAATTGTACTGGAGAAAGGTGGCAATTGCTGTTTTACTTATAAGTCTTGTCAAGAAAGAAGTAAATATTGAAAAAGAATAGACAGAAGTATATACTATAGCTATAAATACTCTCAAGAGAATACTGACAGATATACTAATTCTGATCAGCCCCAATTCAATAGAACTCTTTATAGTTACTACTGATACTTCAAATATTGCTATTAAAGCTATCCTAACTCAATATGAATACTCTATTATCTATTTATCTCAGAAACTTGATGAGTATGAAAGAAACTATACTATATAAGATAAGGAACTTCTTGTTATCATCCAATATCTACAAGTAGAGAGATATTTCCTCCTTGATAAAAAGTTCACCTTATGGATAGATTATTAAGCCCTCCAATATATCTAGATGCAGCCAATTCTCACAGAAAGACAGACCTAATAGATGCAGATTCTTGTACTTTTTTGATATTGAAATCAAGTATATTGCTAGAACTAAGAATGAAGTAGCTGATATACTCCCCTGAAGTGCCCAGAAGGATGATCTTATAGTAATAAGCAATATTATTATCAGTCTATTTGAGAAAGTCAAGAAGAAGTATATCAAGAATACTAATATATAAGAAATTGCCAAACAAATCCTTGAAGAAGGCAATAATATTATGAAGAAAGTCCACAAGAATATATCTATTCAAAATAGATATATATATCTTGATAATATAAGAATTTAAGTCTCTGACACCTCTATCTACCTATAAATCCTTTAAGAACTCTATAATATATCTATAGCTAAATATATGGGTTTTGATAAGATATACTAATATATTATCTGAGACTTCTATTAGCTCAAAATAACATCTAATATCAAGAACTATATTGTATCTTATAATATTTACCAAAGGTATAAATCTAGCAACCAGATACTAGCTGGCACTCTATAACTGCTATCAATTTCTATTTAAAACTAGAACTATATTAGAATGGAGTTGCTAAAAATTAAAAAGAGAAGAGATATATTTATTATCTTAATTGATCATCTCAGTAAGCAAGCCCACTTTGTTATATATAATAACTACTATAGTAATAGTACTAGAAACAGTATAGCTGTTTATTGATAATATATTCTGTCTTCATGGACTACTATCAGTAATTATCTTGAACTAAGATATAAAATTTACAAACAAATTTTGATAAGCACTCTTCAAGAGCCTAGAAGTATAACTGAAAATGTCCACAGTATACTATCTACAAACAGATGACTAGATAGAAAGAACTAATTAAACTCTAAAGTAGATACTCAGTATCTACTATAGCTATAAGTAAAATAATTAAGATAAAAAGCTGATCCTAGCCAAATTTATATACAATAATAGCTTAAGTATAAATACTAAGATAATACTATTTTTTTTGAACTATAGATAATATCTATGAACTTCTATAATCACTATCTAAACTATAGTATTAGCAGTATAAGAAATCCCCAATATCATATAAGATAATATCCAGTAAGCATAAGATGTTCTTATAGAAGCACAAAAGATACAAATAGTATATGTTGATAAAAACAAAAGAGAAGTTATCTATGAAATAGAAGAATAAGTATTTCTCAGTACCAGATATCTAACTGAGTAATATAGACTCCAAAAAGAAACTTGGACTTTATTACATTAGACTATTTAAGATTCTCAAAAAATACAAACCTATTGCATATAAGTTAGACCTTCTAGTAATACTAGGAAGAATTCACCTAGTATTCTATATATTACAACTATAGCTATATACTTTGAACATCTTCAAAGAAAAAACTATATTACTCTCAGATCCAATAATCACTAATTAGTAGATAGAATATAAAGTTGACCATATCTTCGATTATAAGAATTGCTAATTTGAATAAGCTACCAAGCTTATCTGATACTACTTTATGAAATAGAAAGAATACTCTAAATATAATACTATCTGGATAAAAGAAGACAATTTTTTACCAAATACAAAAGAAGTAGTAATTTGATACAGATATTTGATATAATGAAAATTCTGATGGAATTTCCAAAAGACAGTTATATATCTGAAATAATTCTATATAGATAACTCTACTTCTAACATAAGTATCTAGTAATAATACTAAGAACAAGTTAAGAACAAGATTACCACTATAGTCCTTAAAGTGATAAAATACTAATAGAACTCTACTGAACTACTATTTATCAATATATATATCTCTAGAGACTCTAATCCAAATGAAGCCCAATAATATCTTGAAAGAATACAATATTTTCAAGCTTTCTACTACTAATAAGAACTTAAGGAATACATACTATAAGATAGGATGCCTTATCTATCAATAAGCTACTCTTAGTACTACTAAGCAGCAAGTCTGCCTTTTCATTGACAACTATACTTATATAGTTGCTAAATGATTCTATGTCCTTTTTTGCACCAGACACTAAGTTCTCAACTATCTCTATAGAGTATTCTTTGAGAATATTATTAATTTGAATAATGAACAATAGAGTAAAATTATTTTTTAAATAGTCTAGTATACTGTCCTCTAGTTTGATAAATATCTAGAGTTTAGTACTAAGTCTAATGAGTAGGCTCAAGTAAAGAAGAGAAGGATGTAATAAATCATTACAAGTCTCTGAAATTTTCTATAGAAATTTCTATAGAAATTCTTATAGAATTTCAAACTAGTAGTTATAGTTATCCAAAGTAATATAACTATATATAGATATACTCAGTACACCATATTTAGTTATATCTTTAAATATGTATAAATACTCTCTGTACTGAGTACATTGTAATCTCAGCTCTACTTTCTCTAAATATAAGAATAAAGTAGTATTCTTATTACAGAAATCTCTCAGATCTGACTTGTTAATGATTCTGAGCCTGATCAACTTGGGATACAAGCATGGTCATCCCTACTAGCACCAGAACCAAAAGTGATACTTGGAGTAGACAACTGGAACTCAGTACTTTCTCAAGAACTCAGAACTTAGGGCTGATAGTCACTATTGATTATCTGCAACATATTAATTCTATTGGTGTATAGTTTTATTACAGCTTAGTATCTAGTGGCTATTTTTTCTTTTTCAATATTGTACAACTGTATGTCATAATCTTTTTATTTGAATTGGGACCCATAGTAGAAGGCATCTAAAATCGCGCAGTTCCTTCCCAAACCGGTTTAAAGCTCCGAATGGACCGTTTTGGACTCGTTTGGTCCCAATCCGAAAATTTCGAATGTTTCGTTTCGGTTTGGTCCATACTATCACATGAAACTCCATGAGAGGATGACATCCTGTCAGGCTTCCTCGTTGAAATCTGATCTGAAATCTGATTGTACTGGACGATCGAACGGGACCAGAGAACGTCGACTGGAGAGCGAATGATTGAGGAAATATAGTATCATGTGTGTGATCACATGCCATCATGGGTTGGGCGGTTGAGACCAAATCAGGTTAGGACCAGTCCTTTATGCTAATTATGCCGTTTCACTAACGCCAAGCACAACAGAATCGCTTATTGGTGTGGTGTTGACCAGAACCTTCTTTGACTTTTAATTCACGACACGAATTCCACTTGAATACTTGAATTTTTGAAAGAAACACTAATCTAACGTAGTGGTGGTCGAATTATAAGTCACCACTTCAACTTCCATTGACCCTAGAATTTGCATTCATAGACTAACCATTCGAGCACCGCACGCCACAAACTTTTTAGCCTAGTTCACATAATTTTGAATAACAAGAAACGTATGCTTATAGTAATTATATAGAGGTGAGTGGGGAATTCTAGGAAAATAAGGTTACTGGCTGCACGGTCGATGTCCGTCCATCAAATAGGTGTACGTGAAGATATTCCTGGCTTGATTGTGAATGGGGCGGGCACGGCGAAATCAGCACTTCAGGAAAGAACGCATAATAGGTGTAAGAGAACACGTGAGTCGACAAATAATTATTCCTGAAAAATATTAGGTATATAGCTGCGCGGGGGTGCCGCGCTGAGAGGCATTATAGCTAGTCTCGTTACAAAAATTTCACTCTATTTTGCCGCTGGACGCACTCTGGATCTTGACCGTGCTTGCATCCCTCTCATTTTCAGATTCACGAAGTTGGGTTTCGGTACGCTTTGCAGCTTTTCGTTCGCGATCTCTCCTTTTCTTTTAGCTTCGAAATGGTTCATTGTGTATTAGAGTTTTTTTTTTTTATATACCTAAGCAAGTTTCCTCAATTTATTATCCGGTTCACAAGGGGGATCACGCATAAATTATCTCTTTGGCTCGTAAGACAAGGTTTCCTTGACACCTGGCGCTAATTATCCCTATATTTACGACACACTAATAACGACCCTTACTAGTACATCTATGGTATCACACTCAAAATGGCGGATAATTTATACTACCGGGTCACTGAGGTTGGCGAGCCGAGTGAGTCGCTCGAGTAGGGAACCAAGACGGTGGTTTCAGGCGAGTGGAGTCCATGTCAAACGATACGAAACGTCGTGCGAGGCGGAAGTAATGAAGAATTGACATTACATAGAATGAATAATCCATATACGTATATCTATGGAACCTGGTAAACAAACAACCGTTTGGAAAAAATGCTGGCTTATATTCGAAGTCAACGATATAATCAACTGTCGGAGGTTACCTTAATGCGATTTAAACACTGGTTTTCCGAATGTATATACATGATGTGCTTTCTTAGTGCAGTTTCCTTTGTTGGCCCATATTTCTCAAAGGGTCGTCATAGCGATTAAAGGGATGTTGAATCCATATGTCACCCGATAAGCGCAAATAGCGGTTGCGCCATAGTGTGGTGACGCCATGAAAGAGTTAAGAAATATGGGGAACATATATTCTCGTCGTAATATCTCAAAACGTCTCCTCCCCGCACCTCCTGAAGACAAGGTATCCTTCCTTAGCCCTACGAGGGAGGTGTAAGGAGTGTTCACAGTGCACTTCATCCAGATGGTCCACGGCCAGGTCTTGATGAAGAATCGAAAACGCTGGAGCAGCTTCGTGGTGCTTGATTTGCAGTTCCCGAGCTCAACCCCGGAGAGGTTGGCGGTCATAGCAAAGGATTCCGCGGACAGCAAGAAAAGGGAAAGATTGTTGAAAAAGCTCAAAGCCGTAGAGCGCAGCGCCTGCGACCACCTGAACTGAGCACCCTTCTGGAATTTCGTCGAGGAGCGCGTGGATAAGACGGTGGAAGAGTTGGAAAGCTTCAAGCTGGAGCTCGTGACAGGATGAATAGGGCCCGGCTCAGTGTCGAACATATCATTACAAAAGGGAATCCATCGGTGTGCTGGCCTTCAAAGGACCTCGGCATGCGCTTTATTCGCTTTTCAGCTCCGATTCCACGACTTTGAAAAGACATTTCGTATGCGGAATACATCCAATTTCGCAGTGGATGATTACCTAATTATGAGTGCAAACAGCATTATGAACAATACACACTACTCTAATATGCATATGCTTATATTCATACCGTTCAATCATGCCGCACTAATATCTTCCATTATTATAAGGGCAAAATTTAAATGACATATTTTGTCTTAGGTATTCTGATATTTCCTGTATGCAATGATATCTTTCATTTAGGACTCTTGATCTTGACGGTGCCATCTCATGCCTTCTCATTCGGCACCTTTGCTGCTTTTCGTTCATGATTTCTCCTTTCCTTTGCCTTGTCTTTATTTTCGAAATGTATCAGAGACAAAAAATATTGTGCTTTTTGTATGTATATATAATTAAGCATGTTTCCTCAATTTACTGTGGACTAAAAAAAAAAAAAAAAAAAAAAAAAAAAAAAAAAAAAAAAAAAAATACCATTTACATTACCCGGATGACGCACAATTATCTCCTTGGCTCGTCGACAAGGTTTCCTTGACACCTGGAGCTAACTACCCTTATATTACGGCACACTCAAAAACGGTACGTGGAGGGTTTTGGATAATTGCTACTACTGAGTCATTAAGGCTGCCGAACGGAGTGAGTCGCTCGAGTAGGGAACCAAGACGGTGGTTTCAGGTTGTGCGAAGCAAGTGGAGTCCATGTCAAACGATAGGAGACTTCGTGCGAGGCGGAAGTCTTGAAGAGTTAATTTACATGGAATGAATGATTTAAATACATAACCGTTTGGCCAAAATTTGGCTTATATTCGAAGTCAACCAGCTATTGGTGAAGGTTACCCTAATGCGATTTACACACTGGTTTTCCGAATGTACATGTGCTTTCTTAGTGTTGTTCTTAGTGTTATCTTTGTTGGCCCCTATTTTTCAAAGGTCGTCATAGCGATTAAAGAGGGAGGCTAAATCTATAGAGCGCTATGCATAAGCTCACAATCCTTTTCGTCGACGTTTCAATCAGCCGGCCTCGGTATGGCGCGCCATCAGGGTCAACCCCATCAAATCGTGGATCAACAAGAAATTCGATAAAAAAAATGGATCGACGACAAAAATATGACCAAAAAATTGGATCGACGAATTTTGATCAAAAACCGACAAATTTTGATCAAAAAAAAAAAAAAATGGGTCGACGACAAAAATTTGAATTTGATCAAAAAAATGGAAAATTGGATTGACGACGACACTGAATCAATGCCAAAAATTGGATTGACAGTTTAATAATATTTCAATTAGATATTTTCTTACTTGGCTGGGCTTGTCCTTGCTATTTCCACTTAACCTTAGGTTATTGAACAAAGCACTTAAGCTTACACCACCCAAACCCTGCAAATCATACAAGCCAACAAAAGCCATACAAGCCGTGCAAACAGTGCAACCCGTGCAAATAGTGCAACCCGTGCAAACCGTAAACCGTGCAAACCGCGCAAACAGCGCAAACCGCGCAAACCGTGCAAACCGCAAACCGCGCAAACCGTGCAAACCGTGCAAACCGTGCAAACCGTGCAAACTGTGCAAACCGTGCAAACTGTGCAAACCGTGCAAACCGTGCAAACCGTGCAAACCGAGATACGGTTATACTTGCTGAACTCTCAAAATATAATGTCATTTAGTTAGATCGGCTGTGTTGAACTTGAGCGGCAGGCAGAATGTGTTGGAGAACTTAGAACGGCGGGATAGGATCGGATTGCGAACGCCGTGTCAGAAAGCGGTGAAGCGATGAGGGAATTGGGGAGAGGTATATATATGAAATTAGAACGCTTAAAACTAGAGTGACGCTTCGGTGTCCGACTTTGGGAGGGTCGGAATCAGAACGGGCTCAGACAAGAGACAGGAAGGGGTTCGGGCGAGGGAAGATTAATTGAAGAACAGCGGGGAATGTACTGAGTGAGAATCCATCATACCATGACAAAGAGATAGAGAATCAGCAAAGGACAAAGTATATCTCGGCCGAATCTAGGTCAAAGTCACGATAGTTGATTTACCGGGGTTCAGATCTCCTTCACCGTCACTCCTTGTGTTTATTTTGCACTCCCAACTGCCTCCATATAATTATATCTCTTTTTTCTTTCTTTCTTGCCTCCATATATATCTCTGTTACCGCTACTTTGATTGCGCGATTGTGAACTGACCGATTATTGCACGTGCATACGCAATACGCCCAAATAATTTATATGCACTTAATTAGATTTATCAGCAAGCGGAACTTGATGGTGGAGAGAAATCTCAACAAACAGAAACTTAACGGCGGAGGAATAATCGCAGCAAGTGGAAACTTGGCGGCAAAGGAAAATTGCGGCAAGAGGAAACTTGGCAGCCGAGGGAAATTGCGGCAAGCGGAAACTTGGCAGCGGAGGGAAATTGCAGCAAGAGGGAATGGAAACTTGGCAGTGGAGAGAAATTGCAGCGAGAGGGAATGGAAACTTGGCAGCGGACGGAAATTGCGGCAAGAGGGAACAGTGGAGGGCACGGAAACGTAGCAGTGGAGGGAACAGTGGAGGGCACGGAAACGTAGCAGTGGAGGGAACGGAAACTTGGCAGTGGAAGGAACGAAAACTTGGTTGTGGAGGGAACAAAAACTTGGCGCTGGATGGAATAGAAACTTGGCAGTGTAAGGAACGGAAACGTGGCGGTGGAGGGAACAGAAACTTGGCGGTAGAGGGAACAGAAACTTGGAGGTGGAAGGAACGGAAACTTGGTGGTGGAGGGAACAGAAACACAGTAGGGAAATGGCATGGGAGACGTGGAAAGGTGATAAAGGAGAAGTCATCTCTTTATACATAGGTGCTTATGACGTAAAGTGTCGTCGATCCAGTCGATTGAAGTTTTGACGTCACTGGAGAATGTGACTGCTAAATCAGGGACGGCATAAACCCTCACGCATTTCATTTTATACCTTGGCCCTGTCCTTAGCATGGGTAACATATTTTCTCGTCATAATGCCTCAGAAAATCTGCCCCCCGCACCTCCTGTAGATAAGGTATCCTGCCTTAGCCCTACGATGGAGGTGTACGGAGTGTTCATAGTGCGCGTTATCCAGATGATCCACGACCAAGTCTTGGTGAAGAACCGAAAACGCTGGGGCAGCTTCGTGGTGCTTGACTTGCGGTTCCCGAAATCAGAGCCGGAGAAGCTGGTGGAAGTTACCGTAAAGGATCCCGCGAACAATAAGAATCGGAAGGAGATGTTGAAAAGGTTCAAATCCTTGGAGCGCAGCGCCTGCGACCGCCTGAACTGGACAATCTTCTGGAACTTCGTCGAAAAGCGCTTTGACCAGGTGAAGGAAGAGTTCGAAAGATTCAAGCTGGAGCTCGTGACAAAGGTGAATAGGGGCCGGCTCAGTGTCGACCACATTATTACAAAGGCGAATCCCTCGGTGTACTGGCCTTCGAAGGACCCCGACATGCGTTTGATTCGCTTTCAGCTTCAGTTTCACGATTTAGAATAGACATCTTGTATGTGGGGCACATCCATTTTCTGCCGATTTGGAGAACGAGGTACAAACAGCATTATGAACAATACACACTACTCTATGCGGTATTCATATAGTTCGACCATGCCGTACCAATATATTCCATTAGGTATTCTGGGGTTTCCTATATACAATGAATAATAGCCTATTGAGCAGGTCGCTTCCATGCAGCCTGAGTTTATAATAAGCACTCGTCGTATCTACCGATATGTTGTATTGTAAACTTTGCCAATATGTGCTATATTTTTCTCTCAGTAAAAAAATTCAAGTAGATGCCAGTTTTCATCTACCATTTTTTGGTGGGGAATTCATCGGCACGGAACCAGAATCTCACACCAGCCATTATGATCACGGGTATGTAATCAAAACGGCTTGTATGTTTGGTGGCACCGATGCCAAGTAAATCGCCAAAAGTACTTTTCTAGGGGGTATATATTCTAATATCACCAAAGTTGTCATCTAGGGAGTATTTCATTCAAAATAATGCGAAGTAGCTATTCGAAATTTGTTTAGGGGTACATACTTCTGGAATGGTTGCTTACCAAGACCAATTAATTTACTCATTCTGGTATATTCGTTATTTTAAGCCAACCCATATTGTTACAATTATGCCGACGAGCGGCCAGTGCTAATAGCTCGGTGTCAGGTGGAGCTACCCGCCACGCGGATCCCATATCAAAAGTCTTGTTATATATAAACAAGAAACACTGAACTGTTCCAAGCGCGGGTGCACACGGGTCACTCCGGATTTGACCACATTGTAATGTTAGTATCATCTAAATTGTAACCCTGGTGATGACGATCTCTAATCGATTGTTCCCGTGCAAACCCTAAACTCAATGCTTGTTGAGGGGGATGGTAGCAATATGTATACAATAATGAAAGGTTGCGACGACGGAATTGGCGGATTTCGCTTCTTACATGTTGAGCAGAAAAAACATGCCTTGTTTATATTTTTGTTTCGATACAATTACATAATGACAGGGTAGATCAAATGGCCGCCACCCAGCTGACGGCGGACGATCAATTGTTTATGAGACGCTTGGAAGACTTTAAAGAAAAGGATGTTGGAAAACGGGTTTTGTCGTCGCCGATTTCTCATTTTGGGCTTTGAGCAGATTCGGACATGCCATGAGTTGAATATATGTACTGAAATAATCGATGGAAGGAGGAGTGTTCGAAAAGTTGTGCCCAATACCTTCCGAGAGTTCTTCGTCATATCTCGGTTGCCTATGCTGAAAATGACTTATTTCTTTTTTATTCACAAGGAGAATTTCGTCCGCAGCAAATTGACAATTCTTGTGGTCATGTATACACAAACATTTGGGTCACATAGACCGTTTGGACTGGGGGACGTTTCAGAACGGCCGCAGCTAAGGCAACAAACGCCATAAAAATTAACTAGCGGCAAGCCACCTTAGTGGAAGGGGAAGGGGGG
>RBNI01000714.1:0-27590 GCA_003990745.1 Jimgerdemannia flammicorona | reverse complement strand
AAAAAAAAAAAAAAAAAATCAGTAGTACTAGTTAGTTTTGAGCTTAGTTTCTATTCAGATATTACATACAATATTTAGCTTAGTCTTAATTCTTCTGTCTTTTGAATATAAGTTCTAAGTAGCAAACAGTTAGTATGTTTCAGTAAATATTTATATGCTCCTTTAGTAACTGAGTATATATTGCATTCAATTAAGTATATAAACTATGTCAGCAACTTAGTTAGTTTTTTTGCTATCAGTTTTATATAATCTCTTCTACTCTTTTCTATTAGTTAGATATAATAAAAAAATAGTCTCTTTACTTTATATAAATGATAGGCCTGAGAAGTACATACCAAACTCATTAACTCAGCTTACATTAGTATCTGATTAGATATAACCTACATTTATTAGGTCACCATATATATATTCCACTCAGTTCATCCTATATATAGTCTATTTGGTTCACCTTATATATATTTTATTTATATAAAAGAACACTTTTCTATTCTTATATATAATTATATATATATATATAATATAATAATATATCTTAAGAAAATCTCTTATAAATATTTAATTTTATTTTATTATTAATTATTTTTATTAAAATTATAATAAGTAAATTTATTATATTTATCAGATTATTGATATAATTAACATACTAATAAATTTTCTCTTTAGACTTTATCTTTAGATTAAATAGTTGAGATTTTAGATAAATTTAGGTAAATATAGATACTTATATATAATAAATAGTTAAAGATTAATAATATAAAGATGATATTTTAATACTATATAATTATTTATAATATTGTAGTCTCAGATGTCTATTTATATCTTTGTCCCTTATTCTGTTATTTATATAGCTGAATTTAGCTGAAAAAAATAAAAGTTCAAAATAAAAATTAAAAAATTAAAAATTTAAAATTAAAATCTAAAAATAAAATTACTAAAAAGATTTGCTTTTATTATTTATTTTATTTTATTTTATTTTATTTTTTTACTATTTTATAATAAAAATTAAGTCAAAAAAACATTTAAAAATTTTAAGTAGTTAAATTTGACTACAAAATATTTATAGAATAAGAGATATATTATTAAGTTATATTTTTCTAAAAGATTAGTTATATAAAAAATTTAAATAGTATAATTCTTACTATTGAAGATAGAAATAGACTTCTTGTTTAGATTTATACTGACAATTAAATAATTATAACAGAGACTGTTTCTATTACTAAGCTACTTATAATTAGTATATCTTTATTACTAAACTAATCTTTATTTGATATTTTAATATAATATATATTTTTAAAGATATTTTACTAGCTACCAAGTGGGGCTCATAATCTATGTAGGGAATTTTCTAGGAATTTAAGTAAAAGAGAGCCAATTTTATTAAAGTTGCATAGGATATTTCTCACATTACTGATGAATGATATAATTAATCTTCCGATATAATTAATCTCAAAAGAGTGTGGCGTAAAGTCATGTGTTACACGTTGAGTTGCCACCCAACAAATTTTGTACGGGAAAACCTATTATTAGGTTTCCACCATAAGTGAGCGATTTCGTTCCAATATCACCAAACCTTGACAAACGTATCCGTGGGAAACTATCACCATTTCCGGCACTGTCCCGACGCCCCAAATCAAGCACACACGGTGTTGCGTTGATTACAATAGGAGGTGGGTAATTATTGTGGAATTCTGTATTTGACAAAGAGCGGCATTTTTATTGATATTGTATGTTACGTGGACAAATTACATGGCCACAAACGTGGACAAATTACATGGCCACAAAATTACTTGATCACGAGTTGCAAATCCCATCAAGACATATGTAAATATGGGAAGAGAGTTTACTCATTATTTGGTGGAGGGTTGAGAAGGGAGTGAATTATACATTGAGCGAGTTATGAAAGATGTATGATTCTCAATCTTTTGCACACAATCTGACATATGGTTCATCTTCTCATTTCAATGCACAAAGGCCCCAACTTCACCATTTCCTCCAACATCATCTCTGAGACAATTATTCTGAATGCCAAGTGTCACCACTTCCGGCGACCCGTCACCCATGACTGTGACGGCGACAGCGACTGCCACCGTAATCCCGATGACCTCGGCGTGGGCGTCACCACAGGCATCGCCGTGATCGTCGTCATGCTCCTGTTTCTTCGGTGGCGCAAGCGGAGGCTCGCCACCCCACCGGTGGAAAAGAAACGAGGGCCGCGAAGTGGACAACGGATAAATTGGATGTTGTATCTCGGATGGGGAATTTTCCAGTTTTGTTATTGCTATAAATATAATATCTATATTTGAGGCGAGTTTATTAAAAAGTACCTTATTGCCTATCTTGATTGGGACCTGAAAAATTTCATCTCATTTGTTTATCTATATATATTTCCCCGGCATATTTACAGATTCAACGGAAAGAATTTTAACCAAGCTACTAACTTGTTTTGACTTTACACAAAACGTGTTCCACACATCTTTTTTTTTTTTTTTTTATTTTGTATTTACCGCGGCCAAGGCGGGTTCTATTCATGGGCAATTCGACATACCAGGACACAACGGTTCGCACGACAAGATTTGCAAGGCAGTGAACTTTACTAACACCGACGACAAGACGGTGCCTCGCATATCACACTTTACATGCGCACCACTGTGCTTCGCACATCATACTGACGATGCCATTCGACCTGACATCGCTGACACTCTACCAAAACCTTCCGCTCTATCCTTGATATTCTCCGCTCCACCCCCACCCTCTCACGCATTAGCATCAAATTTGCTGCTTATCATGTTGTATGTAGTATTTTTTTGGTCATGGCTGAGTTTCTTGATCCAAATTGACAACTTGGCGCCGTAACATTAAACGAAACTGAAACCTTCAAGTCCAAGTTTGGCAGCTGGACTAAATAAAACAAAACATTTCTCTACTCTATTAGGCATTTGTTTCTGTGAGCGCGCTCGTGACTGGGATTCCGGTGGAGCCCGCGATCCGTATGTCCCCAAATGCTGCTAAGAAGGAAAATAAAGATTCCCAGCCCCATCAGAAGACATGCCGCAGCCGTACGGGGGTTAAAGGTTTGTATTGAATAAAATCAGTCAACCATATTAGCCAAAGAAGCAGGGTAGCGATTCAAGAAGGAGGCTTCTAAATTCCTAAGACGTGGAGTTCGTCTCGCGACATATATATACTACTAAAAGGACTGCCTAGTGGACGGTTCAAAGTTGACAAGTGACAGGCGGGGGTTGGGTCACAAGGTTAGCATATTTCCCGACATGGGTTCCGGTGGCGTTCCTGAAAAGATTTTCGTGTCACACACGTTTGAGACCCATCGTTCATTAAAATCCTTTCTTCCCATCATTTGAAGGAAGAAAGTCCCACTCGATGCGTGCCGTTACCTTCGTTACGGCCCTGAGCCTGACAGGCGCGTCCTTCGTCAGTGCGCAGGCGACAATTCCTCGCCCCATCAACAACCTCGGCAATAACCCCACCGATGTCTACGCCGGTACTCCGAATCAGACGCTCTTGCGCCTGAACGTCCCGACCCCCAACTTCGCCAACGCTTCGGGTGCCCTCTTCCCCGGCTCGCTCCCACCCGCGACCGTTGCTACCAATACCACGACCTACCCCGCCTTCCAATGCCTCGTCGCCCCGCCGGCGCCTCCCGCTCAGCCGTACCCGCGTTGCGTGAGCGATCTTGTAAGCGGGTACACAAACTCACCTTTGGGGCTGCAGGTAGAGGACGCTAGGGTGCGGTCGGTACGAAAAGTATCCCATTTGGAGAGCTTCTGGGCCCAATTATTGTCGTATGACCTTTTGGACATCGAGATGGGTACCACCGAGCTCGTCAACATCGGGATCCCCACAGACGATGTGATACTCAATACGGGGTCGAGTGGCGTGTCAACTGCAGCAATAACCAATTCGACAAGCAATAGCCTCGAGTTCTACAGAGCGTCGAACGTTGTCGATCCAGATACACAGCAGACGAATCATACGGGGATAAATTTGGCGACGGGATTCTTGGACGCTTCGCCTATTTATGGTTCGTCGTCTCTTATCTATCATATGACGGTGTTTTAACCTATACATGTTTTTTTAAGAGATTCTTATTCCCGCTTCCGTTTCCAATTGGTTACTCCTTGCTTCCCTACACAGGCTCCAACGATGCCGTCCTCCAGACCCTTCGTGATGTCCCAGGAACCCACGGCAAGATGACGCTCTTAGCTCAGAACCTTACATCTTACGGTGAGCCAGGTCCTCTTCCGCCACTCGATTCGAACGGCCGCTTCCGCTTGGGCAGCAACCCGCCGCGCTCCGCCAACATCTTCTCAGTCACGCTGACCACTATCTTGCTGCGCGAGCACAACCGGCAGTGCGACCGTCTATACCATCTTCATAATACCACCTGGACGGACGACCAGTACTTCCAAGAGGCACGCAAGTGGGTCATTGCGTTCGTTCAAAAAATCACAGCCACGGAGTACCTTGGCGTCCTCCTTGGGCGCCCGCTGCTGCCGTACACGGGTTATCGGCCCGACGTCAAGCCTGGTATTGACACCTTTTTCGCCATGGCATCGTTCCGGTACGGACACTCAGTGTTGTCGGACGAGTACCGCATGGTCGGCACGGACGCGCAGCTCACAGGGTCGTTCAACCTGAAGGGCATGTTGAACTCGTCATACCTGATTCGCAATAAGTACGACATCGCCACCATCATGCGGTCGCTTAGTCTGCAAGTCCAGGAGGAGGTGGACGTATATTACGCTGACTCGGTGCGTAACTACGTCAACGTGTTCAATACCACCGTCGATATCGCCAGCTCAGACAATCTCCGCGCGCGCGATCAAGGTCTTCCACTCTACAACGACGCCCGCCAGGCGTTCGGACTCCCTCGTAAGATTTCGTTTGCCGACATTACCAATGACATCAATGTTCAGAAGCGCCTGGCGCAAACGTACCAAAGCGTAGACCAAGTAGAATCGCTGGTGGGTGGCCTAGCAGAGGACCATGTGGCCGGGGCGAGCGTCGGCGAGCTCTTCAACGCCAGCCTCTGGAATCAATTCACGCGGCTCCGTGATTCCGACCGGTTCTGGTACGAGAACGACATGTTTACCGCGGAGGAGCTGGATGTTATCAGCCATACCTCCCTACGCGACATCATTATCCGCAACCTCGCTGACCCTGCTACGGGGAATCTCCAAACTGTTTCGGCCACTCAAACCTACACTGCTAGTCTGAACGACACGTCCCAGCCGAACCCGCTCTCCTCTCTCCTCCCGGATAACCTCTGGTTCGTGCAACCAATTGTCTCACAATCTCGTGAGACTCTCCGTAACGCGCCCTCCAACTCCTTGGTGGACTCGACTGCCTACCCGTACTATTGCCAATTCACTTCGCAGTATATGATCCAATGGAACACTGACCAGTCCGCAAACCGTATCAACATTGCCCTCACCCTCTATTCCTCTCAAGGATGGTTCGGCATCGGGCTTAACCCATCTGGTGCCCTATCAATGGCGGGCGCGGATTTCATCATCGTTTCCGCGTCGTCGATTAACGACGTGAAGCTGGACTTGTATCGGTCGCAAGGGAACGCACAGGCGCCGGTGAAGGACACGGACGCGTACGCATTGAGCAATGTGAACAAAACAATTGTGGGAGGGGCGGCCGTTCTCGTAAAGTTCACGCGAGCGTTAGATACGGGCGTAGCAGGAAAGGCAGTGTTTAGCGATTCAGATATGAACGTGATCTGGGCCTATAACCCGTATGATCCGAATCCAACGTATCATGGCGGAAATCGTGGGGGAATGCAGGTCAATTTCTTGTCGGGAATGATTGCAGAGGTAAACGCCGAGTCGAAACGGACTACGCAACTGGTGCATGGCGTGTTAATGTTCACTGTGTGGGCGTTGTTGTTTCCAGTATCGATTTACATTATGAGGTTGGTAGGATGATAAAAAATAATTTTTGCCGCATATGTACTGAACGTATGCTTTTTTCGCAGAACATTTTATCTCACACATCGTACACACCCCGGCTTCAAAATAGGTTTGCTAAACACTGGGAAATGTATCTTACAATCCACCGCGGTCTCCAGCTCGTCGGCAGTGTTTCCGTTGCTGCCGTCGGCGCCGCCGCCATCTCGGCCGTCGACCCATCAGTCCGCACCGCACACTCGATCGTTGGTCTGATCCTGTATTGCCTCGTTTTTGTTCAAATCGGCATGGGCCTGATTTCAAACTACGGCATGGAGCGGGTCGAATCCGTAAACACCGGCCTTCTCCTCGTCATCAAGAAGACGCACAAATATTTTGGTGTCACATTGATAATCGGCGCCCTCGTCAACATCTATCTCGGCATTACCTACTTCGATCCCACTACAATTTTGGCGAAGGTTTACTTGGGTTGGCTGGGCATACTCGTGGCCGTCTTCGCGATCAAGCAAGTCTTGTTCTCGTGGCAAGCTACGCGGAACCGGAAGAAGGGACTGGAAGCCAAGGCAAGCGAAGACAAGCTAGGTATGAGACAATTAATTAATGGTGAGGTGATGGATAAGCTCACGTTCATCACCTGGAATGATTTCAACGAACGCGTAGCAAGCGGCGCCGTTCTCGTCATGGTGGATGACTTTGTTTTCGATATTATGGGCTGGGTGACCTCCCACCCTGGAGGATCGATGATTCTCAAGCGTGCCAATGGGACAGACATCACCAACGACCTTTTGGGACTTCGCCGCGATACCGATGGCGTGCCAAAGAAAAAACCGCCACTGCGTCGCCAGGGCTCGGGACGCGGTCCAAAAGACGGTGAGTTCGGCTTCTCCTCGGGACTCGAAAAGTACCTGGCGCCTACGGACAAGGAAAAATTGAAGCGAGCCAGCACACAAGTTACTGGTGTAACTTCCAAAAGAGGCAGCCAGAACTTCTCCGCCAGTATGCTTCCCGGGGGCTCGCTTGCCTCTACAATGGATTATATCAACTCTATTTTCTTCCAGCCAGGCGAGATGGCATGCCACGCGCATTCCGACAACGCCAAACGCAAGCTCGCCTCTATGGTCACCGCCCGTATCGACAACTCGGACGCGATGGGCCTCCCAAGCCCCAACCTGCTAAGCCGTCGCAACGGCCCGGGATCGACCCCAGGGTCACCCCCGGGCAAGGTTGTGTCTCCGAGTCCGGCGCCAGACGCGGTATTCCCAAAGTCGATCGTGCCGTTCTTGCTTCGGGCCCCTGCCATGCGCAATCAGTTTCGCCGATACGTTCTTATTGACAAGGTAAACGTCGCGCTCGGTGAGCAACCGGTGGTGGCGTTCACGTTCTCGCCGGTACATACGGTCGGGGAGGATTTGGGTTTACCCACACTACCGGGGCAATATGTGGAGTTAATGTCACAGATTCGGCAGGAGGTGGTTAAGCGGCCGTACAACATTGTGCAAGGTTCGGTGAGCATGGAGTTCACCATCTACGTCAAAATCTATGCGAACGGTAAGATGTCCAGTCACCTCAATTTGGAGCGCCAGGTTAAAATGGAGATCAGCGTTCGCGGGCCCTTCGATATAACACACCGCGTCGAATTTGCGGACATCATCTGGCGACGACCCAAGGACGTTGATCCTAACCTTGCTCTTCGACAAGACTCGATCATGTTGAACCCGGAACGTGCCGATGGACGGTGGCGACATGTGTACGCTATCGTTGGAGGCACTGGAATCACGCCGATTCTCCAACTAATTCAATACTACCAGTACGTTCAGAAGGAAGAGCGCAAACGGAGCGCCAAATCAGCGTATTCTGCTGCACCCGACTCCCCACAAGACCTCCCGATCGTCACGTGGATCAACATCCTTTTCGCCAACCGTACCATCCTGGACGTTTTCGAAAGCGGGCAACTCGAATCCCTTGCGACAGACACGGGGAACCCGTACCTGCGGATTACGATTAGCTACGTGTTCTCTGAGCCGCCAGACAACTGGCAAGGTCTGAGTGGTCTCTTGGATCGGGAAAAGGTGGAGGAGTGGGTACGAATTTGCAAAGAGCAATCGACGAACGAACATCAGAACAGCGTGCCGAAGCCCCCAATACAAGGAAAAAAGTTGTCCGTTGACCAACTGAAAAACCGTGGAGCCATCCACAAGAGCCACACAATCCGCGAAATCACGCAAAGTTCTTCTCCAGCCGGATCGTCGGCACGTGGTACGGGCCAGCATCGTTTACGCCCACAGCAGGAGCGGCAACAACGGGCGGCGCAGGAGCTCGAGGTGCCAACAATGTCTGTAACTCTTGCGGACATGGAGATAGTGTCCAATAACAGCGGGAATCCGGACAAGATTGAAGATATCTCGATGCTGCCACTGTCGAGATCGCCAACGGCTGTTGGAATCGACGAGATTGCTGGTATCTCTGGGGACGAGACTCGGCAGAATGTAGTGATTATCTGCGGCCCGGATAAAATGATGGATAGGGTGAAAACCATCTTGACGCAGATGGATGTAGAGGAGATTAAGGACAACAGCTGGGTTCTTACATTGTATTGAAAGTGCTGCGGCATTTTAATCCCCCGTGTACTTTTCAATCCGTTTGTAAAATCTACTACTATAATTATTAACTAGCGCAATAACCATTTAAAAAGTATCATCTGCAACAAGCGGATCTCCTTGTCTGACCTGCCTATGGAGCAAAGTCTTCAGTAAGCAATCTGGCCAAATAAAACCAAGACATCCTATTCGGACACCGACGCAGTTATAATTGGCGATGAGCGCGAGCAGCGTCCACCAAAGCAATATCGCTACCTTAACTTAGGCTCAAATAGCATCGCCCCTCCCCCTCCCCGACAAGATTCAGGGACGACCTAAACTAGGTCGCTGAACATATTCCACAATTCCCAAAATACCCATTTGCTACGATTTCCTTTTTCGCTATGGCACGCACAACATTGATTCTTTTTATTTTAATTTATTTTTCAAGGATAGCCAGGTTTCCTTTCCACTTGGTGCATTCGCATCCATGTACATTTATCAGCCACTCAAAAGTAATGTGCGAGACGTCACTCTTCTTTCATGCAGCGAACAAAATACAGGTTAAATTACATTTGACCGAAAATTTACACAGAAGGCAATAGTTCGCCGTTCAATCAAAAAAGTATACAAAAAAGAAACCCCCAAACGAACTCTATGCGTAACCCTCCTTCACTCCCGTCCTTCCACCTCGCCCCTAGCCTCGCCCTGTCGGATCGCTCAGCTGTCACGCCGATCTCCGGGACCAGTGTTCCCCCGAGTCGACTGGTTTATACCGAGCGTATGGACACCTTGGGATTTGCAACTCGTTAATTTGTGGCTTATGTTATTTGGGACGTCAGCCATAAATGTCTAAATCAATCGCAAAACGTAAAAGCATTATCAAAAACAATATTCTACAATAACATACGCGTCAGCAAGGATTTGAACTTATAGTCGAACTTGGCGAAGCCAGTCAGCGAAGGTGACGGAGGCGGCGGTAGAGGCGGGGAGTTGTCGTGAGGGATGACTAATGCATCTGCCTAATTAAGCTGAATTGGCATGCCTTGTACATATTAAATTCTGAGACGTAATATTCCCTAAGAAAAATGTCGCGATAATTAGAAATTATTGATGACCTATATAGCTTGGTGATCCCGGCGGGGTCTGAGGTTTGGTGGCTGTCGATAATCGACGTTCTCCACGCCAGCGGATTTGCTTTTTGTTAGGTACACCACAAGCCTCCAATTTGGGCCGCCCATTAGGTCTGCCGAGCGTGTCATCTGAGACCCGCGACCCCATCGATGACATCTTCCTCGCCTCCTTGTTCGTCTGTGGGCATCTAACGAATATCCGATATGGTCATCAACTCTCTCAACCTTGGCCTCAACCAGCACATTCTGATCAAGGAGGTTACTATTGCCAAAAAATTCTACAACGCCATTGCAATTCTCATCCATCCGTAATATCAGTTAACCCGACAACCTCATCACAACCCTTGACATAAGGGCCAATTACAACGGTCCTTTCGCTAACATCATTCCCACCTTTGCCCAGAATCACCAAGTCCTGCATACCAGCAGCATCGAACGTCTCAACACGTCCATGCATATGGCGCGTATAGCTCAGAAAGTGGACGTACAGTGCGCCTAGATCGTTACCCTTGACCAAAGAGAGGATTTTCTAAACGTGTAGAGCTAGATATTGGACGTGTGAATCGTGGAACAAATGGATGACGCGACTGTACTTGTTCTTTTTTAAATCATTATGTACAAAGTTCCTTGGGCTCGTTGTTTTCTTGAAAATTACTACACAATACCCGCGCCATCACCGAATGTTGTATGCGGTAAATTACATGTATTGCTGTAAAATATTTTTGTTGTTTTTTGTTGTTTTTTTTTTTTTTTTTTTTTTTTTTTTTTTTTTTTTCTTGCGCCCTCCTCTCCTATGTTGTCTTCGATTGTATCCGTTTCTTGACAGGTCATGGCTTCTGCGTCACAATTAGCAGCTCCTCAATGTATGCATTTCAGCTCGCTAATCATCTCAACTGCTTACACCTTACATTTACGGCGCCGTGTTTGTCGTCCACGGCAAAGACACGCCTCCAACTGTTTACGGTAGGGCTCAGGGGGGTTTTTTTTTTCAAAACGGGAAGGGTTCTGCTCATGCTTTCCCTAATTCGGCATGACCCCATACATGTCGTCATTAAGAGGGGTATGGCGAGGGCGTCGCAGTCATTGCAATTGATGGTACGTCCAGAACGACACTCACATTGACGAGTACCAATTAGCATGCCAAAGCATTCTTCAAAGCCATCAGACAAAAAATGGCAAGACAATTCGGGGCCCTATCACAACAACATACTAGCGCGAACTGAATGGTGCTTGTACGTGGAGATGGTCGAGCGATATTTTTTCGTTCTAGCACCATCGTTTTGGGAATAATCCAACGCTGACAAACGTAAGACGAGATATACCGGCGTGGGAAAGATATATACACATTCCACCTCCCATTTTGGAGAACCTCCAAAATTTTCGATACTTGCCAAATCCGCAACATCAATTTCCTGGCTTATCAATCGACTTGCGATCATCAACATAGGGTTACCGCCATCTCTCCTCCATTATATCCTCCATTATAGGATTCCTGGAAAGTATCTTCTGCGCGTGCGCTAATGGAAAAATCCGTTTCTCATTTCCACCACTTCACAAAGCGAAAGTTCGTGCCATATGCAAAAGGTCCACTGGAAGTTTGTACGTCGATTGACTCGCTTAGGAAACAAAAACCGCTTTGTTCAAACGCATAAGTTGAGGTCATACATGAGGTGACCACTTTTGTTTTCCTGTTTCTTTAGGCCACCAGAGGTAACATTTTAAAAGTGGTTGGGATATTTGCAACTCGATATGTGGCTTAGACAACGTCCTCCATCCTACGCCATTATTGTTTACGTCACTCATCAACACTCTTATATTACACGCTATGTTATCAATAATAAACAATTGTCAAGAACCCTTAATTATTGTGGTATATATTTCACTATAATTTTTTTTTTTTTTTTTTTTTTTTGGCTATCTATATCCTAGAAGGAAGTACACGTGTAAATTTTATGATAAAAGTTTATATCATTTCTGTCTTGCACTATCCGTGTCGGTAATGTCCTCATCGCCAATAACAGTAGTATTCTCCTCCTCTTTCGATTCCTGCAGACTCACATTACCCTCCTCCATCTGCTTCTCGGCGGTAACTGGCGTCTCCTCAACCACCACCACCTTAATGTTCTCTTGCTCCCTATTTTTGTTCGGTTTGCTGCGAATGAACAGAATGGCAACGATCAGCGCCAAGCCAATAATGCCTGTCCCAGTCCACAGCGCCGCGTGGTACCCTTTCATTAAATCCGCCCCGGTCGTGCCCGGCGTGTTGACTGACGTGTCTACGGCTGTCAAAATTGCTAGACCTAGAAGTACAGAATGGAAGGCAATGAGTTTTTATCGAATTTGAAAATCGGCGACACGACGGATTGCGGGAGGGTCAAAACGTATACTAACCCAATCCGCCGCCTATTTGGAAGGCTGTGTTGAGCAGACCGCCCACAATTCCTGCCTCGCTCTTTGGTGCCGCATCTTGAAACAATATGGATTGCGTTAAACGAAGATGACGGCGGTCAATGTACAAAATATTGGAAAGGTGGAATTGTATCCTACCTATAGCTGCGATCATGACTGATGCGTATACGGTTGAAAGACCCGCTACGCCGACAACGAAGCTGGGAAATGCTCTACTCCAGTACTGGTCTTCGGTATAATAGAACCCAATGATGACGTTGCCTAAACGAGAGGGGTTGGGTCGTGCGATCAGTATTTGGATTCTTCATGAGAAGAGAAGCTGATTCTACAAAATTTACAAAAGGCCTAGACCTACCAATTGTGCCGATAAACAGGCCTGCCATCAGTGCTACCTTGATGTTGAAACGGTGGATAATTTTTTCGGATGCGACGCCCATGATTGATGCAATAATACCTGGACACAGCGATGCGGAAATTTTTGAAATATTAGGATATTACAATGTAAGTCCATATGTACCCGAATAATCAGAATGATGTATAATATGAACTTACCAAGAGGCAAGTAATGGACAGCCGTGCCAAGCGCAGAATAATGAAACACATCTTGGAAGATAAGGGTGACAAAGTACATGTACCCCTGGAAGTAACCCATAACGCAGCTCGCGATCACGAACGCGGGTGCGAAGTTTGGCAATGTCCATATCCAAGGCGGCATAAGCGGCTGCCTGATCTTGAACTCCACAACAATAAACGCCACCAGTAAGAGCACCGACACAATTAGCAGCGAGATAATTCGCGGGTTCGCCCATCCCGATGCGTTACCATCCGTCAGGACGTACACCAGAAGTAGCATCGACGCCGTCGATAGACCTGCGCCGAAAATGTCGATCGTCTTCTTTTCTGTCGATATTGTGGGCGCGTCATCGTTGTCGTCTTCTTCGCTCTTGGATGGAATTACGAGAATCGAGATCACAGCCATGAGCCCAGAGATCATCGCCGAGATATAGAAGAGCCATCGCCAGCCGAGAGGGCTTTCTGTTACTGCACCGCCGATGATCAGGCCTACTACAAAACCGATTGCGCCGGTGGAGGCGAAGAAAGACATGGCTTGATTTCGCTCGCGGCCAATTTTGTAATTCCGTAGGATTAGGGCTACTGCGTTGGGAATTGT
This sequence comes from Jimgerdemannia flammicorona, assembly GCA_003990745.1. Taxonomy (NCBI): domain Eukaryota; kingdom Fungi; phylum Mucoromycota; class Endogonomycetes; order Endogonales; family Endogonaceae; genus Jimgerdemannia; species Jimgerdemannia flammicorona. Next base: position 14,368 of record RBNI01000714.1, on the reverse strand, counting down.
CGATGCCGCCCCAATGCCTTGCAGTCCTCTAGCAATTATTATCATCGTTGCGGAATTCGAGTAACCCGTAACCACGGAGAAAATCGTGAACCTGTGTCCATCGGAGCGAAATGTCAGTAAAATTGATGGAGCCAGATTTGCGATAAAAAAATGCAAGTTCCAACATCACGTACCAGAGTAGGCCTAGTACGAAGAAATTTCGATGCCCGTACACCTGCGAAAAGAAGTAGAAGATCATAATTTGTAAGCCATTGTTTTCTGACAATAGTTTGCAACATTGAAAGCAGCGACAACTTACATCACCCAACCGGCCTGCCAACAGCAGGAATCCTCCGAAAGTTAGTGCATACGCAGATATTACCCACTACAGAGAAGGAAGGGAACAAGGATTTGAGTGCCTGGAGTATAACGCCGAAATGGGGATATGACATCACGATCTTTAAGAAGACGCACCTGAAGACTCCCAACCGTGAACCCGAGCTCCTGCTGGATACGCGGCAGAGCCACGTTGGCGCCGGAGAGGTTAATCGCATCAAGCAGCTGGGCGAGACAGAAGGTGGGAAGCAGAAGCGGGCGCAACTTCTTTCTTGTTATTTCTAGGAGTGTCATGGTCGTAGTGTGTTTTTTTTTGGGGGGGAGGGGGAGAGGGGTGGAAAAGGAAGAGGAGCAAGAATGGTTTGTTGTGGACGGCAGGGTGGAAAGTGGGCTGGATTTTATAGATAATGAGGCGGGCAAGGGCAAAGGCGACGGTGACGAGCTGACAAATGGCATAGTTGATAGAACGAGATCGATTTGTGACTGCCGCGCCGCCATATCTGGACTTTCCCGATCACATACTGACTACATAATGGACTGCGGCGTCGGCCCGGTTAAATTTTTCCGCACCAACGAATTTAGGATTACTGCGGTACCTGATTATCAGGAGTAATATACACAAGCCATTCCTAAACCAGTTAGTGACGGGCATTTTAAAAACGTGGAGGTTACGCCCAATAGAAAATGCCTTTATCCGCAATCTGACGTAGCTGTCAAGACATAACGTTCACATGAGCACGGCGGGTTATTCAACCGCTTCACCATAAATCTTCTCGACTGAAAATTGATTCAAATTGCCTACACCTATTCCATGTTTTCCTCCCTCCACTTCGTCCTCTACAAAATCACGCACCGTTCTAGGCCTACCGCATTTACAGGTGCTAAGATTGACGGGAATTATCTGTGTGATTGTTTGCTATTGGTCAAATGGTAATAATTGGCTCGAGTAAAAGATGGGTAACAAGGGGACTATCAACAAGGAGTCGGAGAAAGTTCGCACTAAGAGTATCGCAAACTACTTATGACACCCGCAGAACATCTACCTGCCGCAGAACAACGACCTGGAGATAGGCGGTCATTGTGCAAGTGCGCAGTGTTACGTGACTGCTTGTAGATTATTTCGACCGACATACTTTCGAGATTCAGCTGGGGGTAAGTGTGGTGTTCTGTTCAGTGACTCGGCCAGCACGAGTTCACTCTCAGTGTCAATACGCCTCACTGAAACGGGGGATGGATGAGCAAGCACGCGTTGATCACTAGTTGGAGCTCATCAGACAGTAGCAAACAACAGTTCACTCAATTCAAACATAAAAAAAATCCAGCGTAGGCTGAGCCGTGAGAATCAGCGTCCACATAGTCGTATCAGTGTGAAGTGTAAATCGAGCTTGGTTGGTATCCTTATTTATCCCTCCGGTCCTCCGGTTAAGCTAGTAGCATAAAGGTGGCTTGTGGTTGTCCAGAAATTTGTCGCTAATAAAAAGAGCTGTCTGCAATCAGAAAAAATGTCGTATTTAGCGCGACGCCTTTGCTAATGAACTTCTTAAGTGAAACGGCATAATACGTCTCGCCGAGCCTGAAAATTGGCGGAATCCTATCTTGCCTGAATTCACGCGAATTCCCATAGTTCAAGTCTTCAAATCCGAGCTATTTTAGTCTCACACCCATCCTATATATATAGCCATTTTCCGCCTCTCTAAATATACTATTGATTACGTAAAGGGTCACCGCTTAAGCCTTCACGAACCCCTCAAGTGTACATAGAGCTGTTCTACTTTCGGAGAGCGTAGAGCGATTTCTCCCTAGTTCATCGTCAAACTGAAATTCAACGCGTCACCAAACACGTGTTTTACAAAGCACGTCTGGGTCGCACGTGTTAGGTCAGAAGCACGTGTTTGGTCGGTTCACATGACGATGTTGTGATCTCCACGTGACGATGGTGCGATGCTGGAAACGATGCTAAACGAATTTCCCTGGTACCTTCATCCTTGATTGTACATCTACATGGTGTTATTACGTATCAAATTTCAAATGTGAACATATTTTATTTTAAATTAAATTGAATTGAATAAAATTTGAGTGAATTTATTTTGTTCTAAGAACTACTTTATATAAATAATTTATTAGTAAAATATATAGTTTTTTTATATTATAAATAACTTTATAATATTAATATATGAAAATATATCTTAGCTTTTTAAAATTTAAAATTTAAATATATAATGTAAATTAGAGATAAGAATTAGAAGATAGGTATATATTTGATTATAGTATCTAAATCTGATTTTTAAATATAGTATAAGAAAAATATTATCAGAATAGTAACTTACTATACAAATATATAATAATACTATTATGTATATTTATTTTATATTATTTATTAGTAATATGTAAAATATGCAATCTATGTAAGTTTACTCTTTCATAACAAATATTAAGAGCTCTGCTAGTGCTAAGCAGTTATAACTAGTACTCTTAATGAATTTAATCAAAGGCTAATTTGATTCAAAATTCAATTTGAATCTTATTATTTAAAATATAATAACTCAATAAAAGCACATTCATATTTAACAATCTTTAGCTTATTAGATTCCTCTATATAAGAAGAATATAACAAGCTAAAAATCATTTATTTTCATTGAGTTATTTTATTTTAAAAAATAGGGTTCAAATCAGACTCTCAATTTGATTTGAATTCAATTTAGTTCAAACTTTCTTTAAATTGAAAAATTCCAATTCTATTTGTTTTAAATAATTCTCAATTTAATTTAATTCAAATTGATTAATTTATTTAAGTATACTAGTTATAATAATACACCTCTTTAATAAATGATAAAATATCAAGTAACAATTAGCTTTATAACTCTAGTAATATAAATATACCAATCACAAGTGTTCTGATAATAACAGATATTGTTATGGAAAATATAGTCCTAATTATTAATATAAATATAGTCAAGAAGTCCATCTCAATTTTTAATAGAAAAGATTATACTATTTAGATATTCTATATGTAGAATCTCCTTAATAAATATAACTTAATAGTATATTAAAACTATAAGTATAAATTCAAGATTACAATATTATAAATAATTACTAAATATTATAGAAGATCACTTTTATCCTTTTGAACTCACAAATAAAGAGTATAATATATATAATAATAGTATATAATCCATAAAAAGCTCTGTATAATCATTATATATAAGTATCTGAATAGAATTGATTTTATCTGAAATCTTAGCTATTTCATCTATGAATAAAACCCAAGGAGAGTATCCATAAGTATACTAATTATATCAAAAATCTGATAAATTAAGTAAATTCTCTCAGTATATTTATAGATTATATCAGCAATAGAGACAAGGTCCTAGTACTCATAAGAGATCTCTCAGAAGTATATAACTTAAATAGCAACAAGTTGATAATAGTCTCAAAATGAGATAATTTTTATATGATCAATAGTATATGAGTAGTATGAAAGTCTTTACATATATAACTACATATATACAACTATGTCTTATATATTAAATATATAACATCAATGCTTAAAATATATCAGTTAGATAAACTTGAAATAGATAATAAGAAATAGTTCAATTACTAACCTACTGATATATATATTCTGATAATAGCTTTTGTGAAGATTATATAATAAATAAAACATTCTAGCACCTATTTAAAGATAGTTAAAGTATATATCAGGGATTCTAGATCTTATATTGTTGAAATTCCTAGAATTTGAGTTATATCTCAATATGTAGTAGTGCAGCCAATCTTTGACTATATCATCAATCAACACATATTAAAGCACATATTTTGTAATTAATAATAAACAACTCTCTTCTTGTAAGCCTCTTCTAAGTATTCTACAACAAAAGATTATGAGCCCTACTTAGTAACTATACATCCCTCTAATATATATACTACACTATACTATAATGTCTGATAATACTAGTGGTGTAAGCAGTGTACCAAGCCCTGGTAACATAGGTAGATAGATACTGGTATAGGTATAGCTCCTATTATGATAGTCACAATGGTGATCATTCTGGCAGTAGCATTAACAATGATGGCAAAGAGGACAATTCCTGTCTTTGACAGTAAGAACTATATCATATAAGCATATCATATGAAGAATCTTCTAAAGGAATATAGTCTAGAGGATTATTGGAAGCAATAGGTGTAAATACCAATATACAATACTATAAAAGATCACAAAGCATTATGGGAGATTACATTCACCCTTTTAAATATGCAAATGAAGCTCATAATCAATACTATGATAGTGAATAAAGTCTGGGAGATCTTATACAATCATCATCAACAGGTATCTACATCAAACAGATTCCACCTAAAGGCACAACTATTTAATCTTTGAATAAAGTCTAAAGAGAGTATTGGGGATTATGCCAACTGTATCAACAACCTAGTAAATTAAGTGAATTCTCTTATATCTATGACAGTGGACACTATCAAGGATAAAGACAAGATCCTGGCCCTTATGCGAGGTCTTTCTGAGACATACAATATAGTTGTTGCTACTATACAGGAATCTGGCAAGCTATCAGACTACAAGTACATTGTAATGAGCCTTTTAAATGAGGAATCAAGGCAGGATAACAATAACAAAGCTAATAAGGAATATAATAAGAAAGCCTTCTATAGAGTATGTGGGAACAAAGATAATAAGAAATAAGACAAACTGAGCAAAGATCAAGGCCTACAACATGAGAAATTCAACAGTAAATACTTTTACTGTAATATACATAGATATTATATATAGGACTGTAACTGCAAAAAGTAGAAAAAGAGGGACCAATAGTAAGGATGATAGCAGGTGAATGCAGTAGATGCCAGCAATGAAGGCAGTGATGGCAGAGGTCTATTTTTCACAGAAGTAGTGATCTATCTATATATAGAAACTATCGAAATAGGAGGAAATTTGGAAAATGGTCCAACTGCCAGTTTCACCAATACTAGCTACAGATACAATTCCATCAGTTCTAGCATCAGTTTGACATCTATAAATCCTGATCAGTAAACTACTTTTCAGACAATGAAAAATAGTGATATAAGTACTAATGTGGGTTATATACCTGGTAACACCAATATATATAGCAAAGAAGTCTGGCTCATGGATTCTGGTACAACCCAGCATATGATAGTACATTATGAGTAGTTCTCTATATATGAGAAGTTTGAGCATCCCATACCTATTAAGTTAGGTAATAATAATATCATCTGTACTCAAGGCAAAGGCAATATTGGTATATATTTATATGGGAATATTGATGACCCCTCAGGCACCTTTACAGATATACTGTACACTCTAGATATAGGTAAAAATCTCTTCTTAATAGATCAGATGATGGCTTGAGATAATAAAGGAGTAAATATATATCTGAATAGTATAACAGTAATTAATCTAAAGAACAATAAGGAGCTAATATATATATTGAAAAAGGGGAACTTACATATATGCAATTGATAGTATACTAAATAGTATATATTCTGCAACTATAACGGGAGAGGATCTCTGATATATATAGCACAAATACTTAGGACATATCAGCAAGACAAGCCTGGAACAGATGATAAGGAATAAGTTCATATATAGTCTACCAGAATATATACCACCAGATTTCAGTTTTTATAATAGATGTATGGTAAACAAGGCTTCCTGGTGATGTTTTCAGAAATAGACAAAGTGAGCAGCTGGCATTCTCAACCTGATATACATAGATATCTGTGGCCCCATACAAATAGCAATACACTCTAAGAAGAAGTATTTTATTACTTTTATTGATAATTATACTCACAAAGCCAATATATACTTCCTTGTGGCAAAGAGCAAGATATTTAAAAAATTCCAATAATTCAAGACAACTATAGAGAATGAAACAGGACATAAAATATAGATCCTACACTCAGATAATGGTAAGAATATATCAACAAAGCTTTTGGACACTTCTTGAGAAAGCATGGGATATAATATCATATATATAATAGCACTCTATACTCTCCAGCAGAATGGTATAGCAGAGTGATTTAACTGTACAGTAGTAGAAATGGCTTGAATGATGATAAATAGCTGGCTTATCATACTCCTTCTGAGCTAAAGTAGTGAATATAGTGGCATATACCCATAATCATTATGTTTTTTGAGCCTTAAGCAAGGAATGCAAGAAATTATGGCTATCAGTCAAGTAATTACAGGAATGATCTTACCTCTGAAGAATTATAGAGTGGATCTAAGTCAGATATCTCACACCTATGTATATTCGGAAGCAAGGCTTATGTTCTAAATAAAGGTGGTAATAGAGGCAAATTTGAGTCTAAGGTGGATAAGTATATATTCCTTATCACCTTTCTTCTATACAATTCACATTATATAAACTTCAAGTGATGGTTTTCAACACAACTCAAAGTAAAGGTACTATAACAATGTCATTGAGCAAGAGTTCTGATGGGCATACTGGGTCAGATAGACCTGGGGCTTTTGACTAGCAGAAGGTAGAGAGAGGTTATGGACTGGAGATAGGGGCTTTTGGAGGGTAGAAGGGTGGGGAAGGCTCTGGAGGAGGACCAGTGTCTGGTGAGAATAGGGGAGGACCTGGTCCCTCCAGCTTTGCAGACAAGGTGAAGGCAAGTGGATGATCAGCTGGAACCAGGGCTGGTGCTGCTGAAGGGAAGAGTAAGGCTAGCATTGAGCAGTGGAGTGGTTCTCAGGTAGAGGCTGTAGGTGTAGGAGCTAGAGGTGCTGTGGCTGGGAGAGTGACTATTGATGGAAGTGTGATGGGGAATTAGGAAAAAAAAAAGAGATATAATGGCTGATGACCAGGTGGAGCAGGGGTTCTTGATGCAGAAGGGAGACCTGGTGGATGGTATAATGGGGCTGGTAGTAGTATCATTGCTCAAGAAGTTGATCTCAGAGTTTGCAACTACCTTGTGCTTCTGGGGCTTGACAGTGACAGTGAGGATAGTCCTGGGGCTTATCTCAAAGCAGGTGACTGAGGCAGCCTTGGTGAAGTTTCTGAAGAGTCTGGAGGGGGTTGAGGTGGGCTTTGAGAAGGTGGGCCCACTGAATGAGACTCTGAAGACTGGAGTAGTAGTTGGGGAGGTAGTGGTCCCCATAGTGCAGTACTTGAGGTGGGACCCCAGAGTGGTATAGTTACTGGTAAAGAGAGTACCTACAGTGATGAAGGAGGAGACTAGGAGGAGGGTGGAGGAGATGATGGTGGAGTATGGTAATGTATTAGACATTGGTTTCCAGATGTGGGAGGGGACCACCTTCAGGATGAGTGACATAGATATCAGGATTTGGCTGGCAGAGAGAGAGACCACAGGGAAGATGAGTGACTGGCCCTTGGTGATGATGTGGAGGGCATTTGTTTGTAAGGTGTCGAGGGTGAAAGGGAGTGAAGAGGAGGAAGAGGACTTGTTGGAGGCTCTAGAGGAGTTGAGTGGTACTATAGAGAGGAGGGCAAAAGCCTGGAAGCTGTATGAAGAGGTGACACATCTGGAGGTTATAGGTGGGAAATATATTCACACTAACAGGAGGTAGTGGGAGAGGGCTCAAGGATGTAGGAGACAGAAGGAGTTGCTGGTGAGCATGGAAGAAGGGGAGAAGTTGAAGGCTGGGAGCTCAGAGAAGGCTAAGGGCATAGAGGTGAGTGTCTGGGCTAGTAAGGGAGGTGGAGATGGGGCAGAGGACCTGGAGGGGGCTGGGAAGACACTGCATGCAGACCCTTTTGAGGATGGCACATTTGAAGTCTGGGAACTGACCTTGGATAATACTCCTCCTCTGATTAGGAGGGGTCCAGCTGTAAGAAGTCAGGTGGCAGAGGATATATTGATGAAAGGTGCTCAGTGGGTACACTTTGGGGTTCCTAATGTGACAAAAGGCAGACAGGTGGTGGCAGTTGGTGAGGATGAGTTGGTGGATGTCCCAGAGGAGGGGTGGGATGAGACTGCCAGTATAGGAGCTGATATCATGATGCTTGATGTGGGAATGCCAGAGAGACCAAGAGGGAAGGAGGTAGGGAACCTGCTGTGGATGAGCAAGGTGATGGATAATCTCACAGCTGAGGAGTTGGGGGAAGTGGACTTGCATGTGATGCCTGAGGAGCACTAGGTATGGATTCTGCATAGTGATGGGGTGGTGGGGGCACTGAAGGTAGAGATACTGGCAATTTTCTTAAAAGAGGAGGGATATGAGGTTGATAAGGCAAGAGAGGCTGAGCTGGCACTCATTGCTAGTGAGTGAGCTGCCTATTGTTGGGCAGAGCATCATGGATTGCAACTCTGGCAGGAGGCATGTCTGGAATACTGTGAGGACTTCAAGGAAAGAGAGGATGGAGCAATGGCTGAACTTCTGATTGGGTTGGAGACACAGGTGGCTGAAGAGAAGACACTGGCTGCAGAACATGACTTGGACTTAGCACAGAAGGAGTTGAATGTGGATTTGTAGAGAATGCAACTGATAAGTAACATTTTTCCTTATGAACAGTACAACTAATATTTTCTCTTTGAATGTGAATGGGTTACAGAGATCTGGGTGGCATAAGAATATTTTTACTTGGCTTAAGGAATTGGAGACTGATCTTTTTTTACTGCAGGATGTATGGTGTGAGGGTGAGGAGGATCAGGTAGAGTGGGGTAGAGAATGGGGTGGAGCTACTACTTAAACTAACAAGGTGGCAATTTTGGTGAAAAAGGGTAAAGGAGATTTGGGAGGTATCAGGAGCTAGGGTGACTGATTGGTCTGGGGAGAATGGCATCAGCCTGGTTGAGAATCAGTGAGGGTTGGCTCCTGCTACTGCCCTGCAGTTAGGGGTGAGAGGATCACATGGATTAGGGCTCTGCTGGAGGAGGGTGTTCTCTTGAAGGAAGGAGTAGATGTTCTGGGTGGGGATTTTAATATGTATGGTTAGGAACCCACAGTTGGATAGAACTGATGGAGGGAGAAATGTGGGCAGGAGGAGTGGTGGTCTGGATGTATAGGAGGAGGTGGAAAACCTTAGCTCCTTAGGGGATATGGGCAGAGCACAGTGGGGCAATATGAGGGTCTACACATATTGGGTGAATAGATTGGGTACAAGGATTGACTGGATTCTGACAGCTGAATTTTAGGATATAGATGTATGGAGGACTTTGGAGGTAGAGTGGTGCCTGTGGTTCAATCAATGGGGACTATTAGGGCAGGGGCAGTTTGGGGAGAGTATAGATAGACCCAGATATTGGTGCCTTAACTCCTCTCTGCTGGCTGAGAAGATGTTGTGAGACCTATGAGTGGAGGACATCCAGGTGAATATTACTAGCTGGATATATGAGGGCTCAGATGGGGGTATCCATTAGATGAGATTGAAGGAGGCTGCAAGGGTTTATTGGGGAAGAGCTGGTAGGGAGGCTGGGCAGCAGAGAAAGAAGTGAGTTAGGTATGCTTCTAATAGGCTGCTGTGATTATAGATGGAATGGGCTGATTTGCTTTCTTTTGTAGAAGTGGAGGATTGGAGGTTAGAATGGGCAAAATTGGAGATAGTGGAGCTATAATAGGTATTGTGAGCAGAGGAGGAGATTTGTATAAAAGAAATAGTTGCCAGGCTAAGATGGCAGAGGCTTGAGGAGGTTGAGTGGCCTACTAGATACTTGTCTAGACTCCTCAAGGCTAGGAGGGTGCAATATCAATGGAATGGGGTCTTTGATGCAGAGGGAGAAATGGTGCATGGTATACAACAGATCCTGGGGATATTGAAAGAGAGATGGTGGAATCTGTGGAGTGAGGAGGAAGGGGGTGTAGATGAAGAGGCAATTGATGATGCACTGGAAGAGTGGGAACCAACATAAGTAGAGAGACTTGGTGACTTGATCCTTTCAGTTTAAGAGGAGGAGATCCTGAGAGTCCTTATAGCACCTAAGCTTGGAACAGTACCTGGAGAGGATGGGCTACCTTGGGATTTTTGGAAGAAGATGGCAGAGGTTCCTGGAGTGTTAGGGGAAATGGCAGTCCTCTGTGACCATGTAATTCTGAGTGGTGGGTGGGTCAGTGAGCAGGACTTGGGGTTGGTGGCCTTGTTATATAAAGATAAAAGAAAGAGGAAGGACTGGAAGAACTGGAGACCAATCATACTTCTGGATATAGACAGAAAGATGGTGACTAAGATGATTGTTGCAAGGTTACAAAAAGTTGTCCAACAGATGCTGGATGAGGAGTAGTGGGGCTTTGTTGGGGGCAGGCTTATTGGAGATAGTACTGCCTGGGTGAAATGCATCATTGAAGGAGTGTGGGCTTGTGGACTGGATGGAAGACTGGTCTTTCTAGATCAGAAGAATGCCTATGACCATATTCAGTGAGTATGACTAGGCAAGGTACTGGATAGAATTGGTGTTCCCTCATGATTTCAAGCTTCTATGTTGAATCTATTAGAGGGCAGTAGGGCTGCACTGATGTATAATAGTCACTAGGGTCTGGTGTTTCTCTTGGGAAGGGGAGTTCCTCAGGGAGATCCACTGTCTCCTATTCTATATGCCCTTTTATTGGAACCTTTGATGGATAGGATTTGCCAGACAGTAGTAGGGCTCTCTGTATTTGGTGTAGTGTAAAAGTGGGGGGTTTTGCTAATGATATGGTAGTTGGACTTGGCTCAGTAGAGGACATTGCAGTACTTAAGGAGACAGTGGATTGGTATGAGACACACTCTGGGGTAAAACTTAACTGGCATAAGTATGAAACAATGGTGCTGGAGAATGGAGTGGTGAGAGGAGATATCATTAGAAAAATTGTCCCTACAGAAGAGGTAGTGTGGTATCTGGGTATCTTTCTTTCTATATATTGTTTGGTCTTACCATGAGTGTGGTGGGAGAGGAGGGTGACCATTTGGGGGGAGACTCTTAGAGGTTGGGGAGGTCGCCACATCTCCCTGGCGAGGTGGGTGTCAATTCTGAATATCTACTGGCTCCCCAAGCTATAGTATGTAGCCTATCACTTAGACTTCCTAGCTTGGGTGGTGAAGAGGCTGATGAAACTGGCTAGAGATTGGATTTGGACAGAGAGGAGGTCCTAGATTGAATGGAATACTCTTACATTACTAGTAGTTAGGGGAGGACTAGGTCTTGTAGACTTCCCTAAGAGGCTGCACTACCTGTGAGCTTGGTGGTTGAAAAGGGCTATAGAACTGCAGGGAGGGGGTTGGGTGCTGCTGATGCAGAAGGTGTGGGAGATAAGAGTCTCTCCTTGAGAGTCCTCAGGAGATTTACTCTCTCTGGTAGATCTGAATAGGAGCTGATGGCTATAATATAAGGGCTTCTGGTGGGGAGTGGTGGATGGAGCACACTGGATAGACCTGTGCTGACAAGGCAATGAGGGGGAGGTGCAGTGGGGTCTGGCTATATGACAATGAGACAGATTACTTCTGGGGGGTATTCTGATTACTGAGTTTAATATTAGTGATGATGTGGAATGTCAGCAGGGACTTGGCCAGGATCTTTGGCCCAGTAGTTGGCAGGGTGTGGAGATTGGTGAGGAGTGGGACTGGGCAGGAGTCTGGTCATAGAGTGCTGAGGTGTGGCAGTGGCTTCCTCCCAAGTTCTGGGTGGTGTGGTGGTGGATGTTGCAGAGGAATGTTATGCTGAATTTCCATGCAGAGCATCTGGTGGATGGTGGCCAATTAGATTGTGAGGAGTGTTATAATGTAGGGTAAGTGGGGGGATTTGTACAGACTCCAGAACATTTGTTAGGAGAGTGTGAGGTTCTGGGGGACTTTTGGATAGCAGTAGGGGGCCAGCTGGGTGTGGTGAGGAGACTGGATGGAGAGAGAGGTCGCTAGGAGGATTTGAAATCTCAGTTAGTAGATGGTATAGATAATAGTTGGCTCACTATAGGGTGGGTTTTAGCAGTGTGGGTCAGGCTGGCTGGACATTGGCTCTTTGTTTTCAAGGAGGGGTACCAGATAGGTATATAGGAGAAGTTGTTGAGGTAGGAGAGTTTGATGGGAGATTTGCTGACTGGGTAGTGGGTTGGTTGGGGTCCTCAGGGTGGGCAACATTACTATCTGGTGGAAGAGATCTGTGCACAGAGTAGTGGATAGGTGGAGATGGTGTTTGACAAAGTAGTCTTTCATTGAGAGAGGGTGGGGGGGGAGTGACCCCCTAGAGGGATCAGTTAGAGGTGGGCTTTGTATATTATTTAGAGGATAGACAGATATATTAATAAAGAAAGGAGTCCAAGTGACTTTAAAAAAAAAAAAAAAAAAAAAAAAAAAAAAAAAAAAATATAAAAAAAAAAAAAAAAAAAAAAAAAAAAACACATATATTCCTTGGATATAATAGAGCAGCATATAGACTGTAAAATCTACAGAAATATTATATAGTCATCTCTCATAATATCTAGTTCAAGGAGATTGAGATCAAAAATCAGGAAATTTATATGAAAATTCCTATCTCAAATCCAATGATAAATCTGATAGTATAGTCAGCAACATATATGCCAACTTCAAGAGCTAGTAGAATGGTATTTATATCTGGAATAGTAGCCAAAATAACTATAAAGACATCTCTGGCACCTATGCCAGTACTAGCACAATCTATATTCATACCAATGAGGCTACTAGAGTCAAGAATTACAGAAATTATAGACAAGGATAATGAAGAGGATACCTCTCCAAAGAGCAAGAAAAACTACAAATCTAGACTACAGAATGAAGTAGAGGCAGATTTAGGAGGTTATTGGGATACTCTGAAGAAATCTCACAGTAGCAAACATTATATAAACTATATCTGTGAATGCACTTACATAACTATAGCAGATGAGGCTTCAACCTATAATGAAGCTATACATTCAAATAATAATAAGAAATAGAAAAAGACTATGGATAAGGAGTACAGTTCACTCATTGAGAACAATATCTGGGATCTAGTTTCTCTCCTGGTGAATAGGTAAGCCATTGGATCTAGTGGGTCTACAAAGTCAAGTGAAATAGTTAAGATAGTATAGAGTAGTATAAAGCTTGATTTGTGGCAAAGGGATACTTGCAAGACTATAGCATGGACTATGATGAAATATTTTCCCCAGTATTCAAACTTACTTCACTTAGAATACTTCTTATGATCAGAGCTAAATATAACTATGAAATCCACCAAATAGATATAAAGACAGCCTTCTTGAATGACAATGTAGATATAGAACTATATATTTATCAGCTATAAGGATATGAACTCAATGATAATAATCAGAATGAGCTTTTATATAAACTATGCAAAGGGCTCTATGGAATCAAGCAAGTGGTATAACTTTGGAATAGAAAAATCAACAAATATCTCTTAGATAATAGATTTGAATATTGTGAAGCTGATCTATGCATATACACCTGACATATATCCTTAGGAATAGTATATCTAGGAATTTGGGTAGATAATATAATTTTGGTCAGAATAGTGAGTAAAATCAATGAGGTAAAGGCAGCACTATGCAAGGAATTCAAGATGATAGATATGGGCAATGTGTCTTTCCTTTTGGGAATATCTATTACATATAACAGGAGTGCACAGACTATATATCTGAGCTAAGGAGCCTATATTCAAACTATACTTGAATGATTCAGTATAAGTAAATGCAAGCTAGTTGGGACATCTATGGAGACAGATATCTATGAGATTAAAGAAGTCTGAAACTACACCCAAAGATAATGATATCCCCTATCGATAAGCTGTGGGATCTCTCATGTATCTTATACTCAGGACAAGGCCCAACATATCCTACACTGTGAACAAGGTGGTGCAATACTCATAATACTACAATAATATGCATTAGATGGTAGTTAAGTGCATCCTTCAGTATATCAAGAGAATGGCATACTATATACTCAGTTTAAACAGTGATAAGGGACAAAGCAGGAGTACTATAAATCTCTCTAGTACATATGATACCAATTGGGTTGGTGATCTGAATAATAGATGGTCTATAACTGGATATCTTTTTAAAATCAGTGAAAAAGGAGCTATTTCATAGCAAACATACAAGCAATCTTTGGTGGCAACATCTTCTTTTTTTTTTTTT
>RBNI01000713.1:0-27598 GCA_003990745.1 Jimgerdemannia flammicorona | reverse complement strand
TTTTTTCTTCTTCGTTTCGGCTCGCCTAGCATTCTCCTACTCGAGCGGCTTCATGCCAAACGCGTATGGAACCTTCGCCCAGGTCTTGCAGGAACGGAACTCGATCTCAATCCTGGACACGAAATAGTCGTAGTTCTCGACGTTGATGAGAGGCTCGACCATGGGTTGCATCCCCCGCATCACTGCGTCGAAGCTCGTCAGCGTCATGTCCCCCAGCCTGCCCTGCCATCCAATCGGACAGGACACAAAGTCAGACTCCACCTCCACCAACGTGGGGGGGAGGATCTCGCTGAGGCGCCGCGGCATCGTCATGTCGATGCCACGCGATTTGGCAACGTCGGCCACTGAAGGGAAGAATTTGTGGAAGGGCGATCAATATAGTGTTCGTAATCTGACTGCCCCAAATTCGATGCGGGAACACTTACTGGCACTGTAGAAAATCGCATAGTTCTGGGGCATCCTCTGAAGATCAAAGTCGGTTTCGAAAATCTCCATCCATCCACCCTAGAGAATAATGGATCAATCGGGGGGTGAGAATCGATTTTCACGTATCCCCCCGCTTCCGACGCTCGGTTCTTTTTCTTGTGCTACCTACCGGTCGAGTAACACGGTAAAGGTCCACAGCGGCGCGTGACCAATCTTCGGGAGTGTAAGAAGTTCCCATGCATCTGATCGAAGAATGGCCAAATTGGGAGATGTGAGAATTAATTCAAATCCCGACCTCTGTTCCCCTTCCCTCCCCTCAAACCTACCTCTGGTACACGAAATCGAAACTGTTGTCTTCGAACGGCAACTGCCTCGCGTCGCCCTTGAGGAAGACGCAATTGGGCGGCAGGCCCGTTTTGGGTGCCAGGTCGTCAATGTCAATGCCCACGAAGGTCGAGGCGGGATAGTCACGAGCCATTTCGATGCACCAGATTCCAGAGCCACATCCTGCATCGAGCACACGGATGCCACGCGTAAGCGCGTCCTCCACCGGTGCCGTGTAGTTGCCGTGAAGGAGAATCCTGTAAATGGAGGAGAAGGTTCAATTGGAGTCGAGAGGTTAGGATGTGAAGACGGATGCGTCGTTGTGCAAATCGGATTGAGTGAAGCAGAAAGGAGGCGTTACCTGATGATGAAGTGCTGGTAGTCGAGGCGATTGACGACTTCGGCTTCGCTTTGCAAGTCGCGAAGGATGTACGGAGAGTCGTTGGCTCTGACGAACCCACGATTATGGAGGGTCTTGAACCCCTCGGGCACGGACGTGGTGCTCGAGCTGAAGCTGCGTTCGTCCTCTGTCTCCATGATTTCGGTTGGGGTCATTGCGTTGGGAAGAATCTCAAGGGTCATGATATGCCACTGGGGGAACGATTTTCAGGGCAGGGATTACTATACACAATCCAGTGGAGTCGCGAACGTGTGAGGAAACCGCTTAGGTGCACTGCCACCGGCGCGTTTTAAAGCATACCTCTCCCCCTTTACCAAGACAGGATAGAAGCAGGCTCAAGCCCGCCCCTACTCGTGTTACACTAACGCGCACAGGCTCGAGAAAGGGGTCTGTTTCATTCCTTTTGTTCTACGAGAGGTCCTCTTGCAATGCCGCTTTTGGAAACACTTAAAAAGGTCGATACCTAAATTGGGAGATTGTAAAGGACATTTCTCACACCCCTTGACTGCATTTGTACTTTCTTGGACGTCCGCAAGGAGACCTTGTTTTATTGCAACCGAAAAGATGATGCCCGAAAAACTGTCGCCAAAACGGGCTCTCAATCTAATACCGTTTACGACTGCTTTCCAGCGCCCAGCACCTAGCACCCAGCACTCAGCACCTAGCACCCAGCACTCAGCACCTAGCACCCAGCACTCAGCACCCAGCACCATCTTCCAGTCGTCGACCGTGGATTGGCCGAAGTCAGAAAACGCCCCCCCCTCATTCTATTTTCCCTCCATATTTCATTTACACAACCCAGGATCCCGGGCCACTTGACAGCCAAATTCAAAACTGACAGCCACCCAACTCACATTGGTCTGCCCCCTTCCTTGCGATGCAAGGTCACTCTTATTATTCCCCATTTGCGACCAGCTGGATATAACCAGTCTCCCAAATTCGGTCACCCGGAAGTCCCATGATCCAACCAAGCACACGCGCTAGATTCTCCCTTTCGGCCGCTCGCGTTCCACGTGACCGCGCAGTAGGAAAAGTAGATCGATCGTGCGCTGGAGAGAGGCGTATGCTCGTGTGACAAACCTGTAAGGGGTTCACGTGTGGATGACGGGCGGCAAGGGGGTTTTGACAGTAGGGGGTGTGTGGTGTCATATGGTGGTAGGTCCAGGGGGGTGTGGTATGAGGGTCCATTTGCTGATCTGCATTTCACATGCATAAGGGGCGCGTGGCAGTTTTGACAGCGTTGTTCGGAGTGTGTCGGATGGACATGGACGCATTTAGAGTAGCGTAGGTGTGATGGTTGGACCACGTGATGCCCTTGAACGGCGTCCGCACCTCATTGAAGATCCCAAGATTGGCTCTTGCATATATTGCAAAGTTTGAGGAACAATGTAAGCCCATATGAAGACTAGTGCTTTTTCTCATGTCGCTATTGGTACCGGCATTATGTCTCTAAATGAATCTCTATTTTCCGGAATTCTTCGTCGGTGTAACTCTTTTGCATTTTTTATTCTGGTTAAAAATAATGTCATTCCCGAGAAATGCAATCTAAAATTTTCAGTATGACTGGAAATGGAGATCAATCGTTTTTTTTTTTTTTTTTTTTTTTTTTTTTTTTTTTTTTTTTTTCTTTCATCTCTACCTATTCGCAACCAGGATCCTCCTCTTTATCCTCGTCCCCATATCTCACTCCCACTTCTTATCTGCTCAGCCGCTACACCAACCCATAGAACTTAAGTCTCGTCTCCATTATATTAGCCCTTGCCTTTCGACCCACAATCAGGGCCACCTAGTGCCCGAAATCTCACTCTACGAGACTGCGCCGGTGCGTACGTACTAAGTGGCATGACTGCCATTCGGAAGCATTCCGAAATATTTCCAAAAAAGGTCGTTTACATAACTGATATACCCGCACCCTAGCCTACAACCTCGACTCTCCTCCTCCACCCACCATCGTTTCTCCCCTTCCCTTCAAACCACTTCCTCAACTGCGCCGCGACTCCCTCCTCCGGAGCTGCCACCACCTTATCACATGCTTCGACCCTCAATTCTTTCAACGCTCGCAGATCGCGCACCCAATTAACGTATATACGCGGCCTCGCCGCACAGCGTTTCCGCGGTGAGCCACGCCGGGTGATACCCAACGTCCCACACCTCGAGCGACGGCAGGCCGCGCGACAGGATTGACAGTGCGTGCGTACCATCATCCGAGGCAAAGCAGCCAGCCACGCCGAGCGAAGTTAAGTGCGGTAGGGTCAGGGTTAATAGGCGGCACAAATGACACCCTCGCGTTCTCTAAATCCACTTCCTCATATCCAACGTCCAAAAGCATCCCCAACGTCCGATCCGACACGGGGCTCGACATTACCCACGTCGCCTCTCGCAGCACCCGCTGCTTCACCTTCGCAGGCACTCCGCACAACCCGTAGACCTCAGACTCCTGCCGCGGCAAATAAAATCCTTCAAGGTGCTGCGCCACAGTTGCCGTGCACACGTCGGAACACCGCAGCCTTCACGCGTATTGAGCGATGAGTTCGAAGGTCGTCGTCGCCGTATTGCCACTTCCTCCTGAGGCGGTCTGTCCCGCTTACCCATCGGGGTGGGGGTGGACCGGGAATCCTTGGTCTGTGTGCCCTCGCGGTGGCGGGGTTGCTTAATGTGTATGGACGGTGGGGTGATGTGTTCGTCAGCACAATGACGTTGTCGTCGTTGCTGCGGTGGGCATGAGCCCCGTGGTGGGCCCTATTCCACTCGGCGCGCGCCTGCTCGATGCGGAGCTTGGCGAGCTATTCGGTTACAGATCCCGGGGCATGTGTCTTAGGTGTGGTGGCTTTAGAGTTTGTCGCAGTGTTCTGAAATGTTCGTAGGCGGTTTTTGAGATGTTGGCGAGATCCTTTAGTCATTGCAAGTGGTGCTTTTATTTTATAGAGCAGTCTTCGGAAATGTGGCTTGGTGGAATGTTACCAGGAACAGTCATGTGACTTTAATTCCAATCATGCTAGTGAAACGAAAACGTATAATTGAGCAATTAATACATCAGTGTTGCACTTACCCCTCGAACCGCAATGCCACAAGATACAACACGAACACGATGGCGATGAGAGTACCTATGTTTGTAATCACAATATATTCCCAACGAGTTCGTTCGAATTATTCGGCGATTTTATTGCTTGCCAGAGAGCCGTGGCAAGGAAGGTAAGCGTGGACCCGTAGTGAAGGGGAGGGAGGTGACCCGGCTGTTTATCAAGACGGATGTTTGGAAAAATGTACGAAAAGACGCGTGCGCTCTGTGCGCGTCATAATGAACGTCGGGATGTGGAAGCATATTACCTGAACGAGCGACAATATTCCAGAAAATGGGATTGAAAAGAGGATGTCGAGAGAGTAATAGATAGTGGGCTGGCGCAAGTCGATCAAGTTCGTAATGGCGTAACGGGTAACGGGTAATGGGATAGTCTCAATGTCCCTTGCAGCGTTGTCCATCATTCACATGTGGGTAATGTCATCTCTGCAGAAAACAAGTTTAAACCAGTGCCAAGCCTAAGGCCACCCTCGCCCCCTTCCACTACACTCTTCATTCATAACCCTTCACAACTAAAGCTTCAACAAAAGGTATCCTCGCGTGCCATCTGTATTGCTGCATCCTCAACGACGTGCGACATGCCTGCTACGTAAATCCTCCTCTACTGTGTCTCTCTCGCAACCCGCAATAATAACAGATCTTCGTCAAGACCTTTACTGGCAAAACCATCACTCTCGAGATGGAGTCCTCCGACATGATCAATAATGTCACGCGGAAGATCCAGGGCAAGGCCGGCAAGCAGTTCAAAGACGGCCGTGGTGGCATGCAGATTTTTGTCACAACCCTCGCCGGCAAGGCCACCACTTGGAAGTTGAGTCGTCGGGCACGATCGACGATGTCAAGCAAAAAACTCAGGACAGGGAGGGTAAGTTGTTGATGCGATGCTTGTGGAGTTCGTTAGTTCCGAATCTTGGTTTGGCAAAACACTAATCGGTTGTCACCTCTAACCATACATAACTCTCGGGCATCTCCTCGGATCAACAACGCCTTATCTTCACCGGCAGGTAGCTCGAAGATGGCCGCACCCTCAGCGACTATAACGTCCGGCCGGAGGGCACTCTCCATCTTATGTTGAGGTTGAGGGGTTGCGTGGACTGTAAGAATGTTCATATTTTGGTGGGTGGTCGGATATGGATGCATCTCAGTGTATAGTGACATTATCAAGTGGAGAGTGTTGCATTATCTGCGTAAGATATGAAAATCGTAAATGTTGTCGAATTGAAATAAAGAGTAAGAAATAACGTCATTCCAAGCTCTCTGTCGTTTATGACGAATTACATATATTTCAAACCACGTTCTCATCACTACACTGTAAAAACCTATCTTTAACTTGATAGTAAAAGCGTTCATCACGGAATGCCATTAGTTATGCATAAATTATCCTCCGCAGCTCTACTTTTGCTGCTGCGCCGCCAACATGGCAACAATCGCCGCTCCGATCCCGCTCCCATCCTTCACCAACCGGAGCCTAATCCTCCGCGTCCTCTCCTCGCCCAAAAGCCCCCTCAGTGTCTCCTCCATAATCTCCACCCACCCCGGGTACTTCTCAAACAACGAGCCATCCACCGCCACGGTACTTCCCTCCTCCTTCTCTAGCAACTCAGGCCTCCGCGTGAAAATCGCAGCAACCCCAACGGCCGACAACCTGGCGGCGCGCGTCCCGACAAGCGAGCACACGGTCCGCACGACGACACAATCGGTATGCGAGATCCCAGCGGTGGGAACGCCGAGGAAGTCCGCGAGCACCTGCGCGACGGCCGCGAGGTCCGAGGAGGTGTCTGCCACGATGAGCGACACGTACTCGGATGTGAACCGGTACGGCTCGGTGAGGGTCTTCTGCGCGGTGCGGAACGGTTGGTCGGCCCCGTCTGCGAGGCGTGGGAACACCAACTTGTGGGAGTGCAAATCCGCGAGCGCGAGCCTTACAACCTCGCCCAGATACAAGCCTGAGATGAGCTTCTCAAAAATACTCGTGCCCACGTCATTCGTGGCAACATCGAGCTCGCAGTCGTATCGTGTGACGGGGACGACGTCGCGCTCGTCGTCGAATTCGGCCCACTCGGTGTTAATGATCATCTCCGTGAACGAACTGCGCGGATCTTCGTGTGGCAATGTGCCCCACTTGCGCAGCGCAGAACGGGTCTCGTAGTACGCCGCGTTCGTCCCCGTGCCAAGAATCACGCCCACTTTACATGTCGGATCCTGGTACCCACATGCTAAAAGTGTGCCAGCCGTATCGTTCACCAGCGCAGTGACGACGATGCGATGTCGGCGCCGGCGGAAGGATTCTTGTAGTAACTCGACGATGTCAGCACCCGTGCCCAGCAGACCTGGGCAGTGGAACCCTTTCGACCATGCAAGGAGTGTACCGCGGTTGAGTGCTGTCTGGTTGACTGAGAATGAGAATGTGAATCCGACGTAGAGCGAGTCCTGCTGCGCTGCTTCGGTTTCGGGGTCGACGAGGGGGAGCGGGTGGCCCTTGTGGGTGAAAAAGAGCTCGACGCACGAGACGACCCAGTCGAAGAGGTCGACGATGGGCGCAAGCTTCAGCTCGGCGGGGATCACGAATGTTTCCTGCTCAACCGACACCCGGCCTGCACCTTCAAGATCTACACGGCACACGCGCAGATTCGTGCCGCCCATGTCCAGCGCCATGTACGAGCCGCGCTCGTGGCCTGTCACGGAGCTGGTCACGTACGTCGGGATCATTGGAAGCGTCGCACCGTGACGGTCGAGGCCCTTGCGCATTTCGTTGACGAAGCGGGTAGCGATCGTGGAGAGTTGGACGGGGGTTAGGTTGAATTCGCGCTCGAGCCGCGCGAGGGGGTCTTCAGAGTCAGCGGAAGGGGGGGTAGGGTGGGACATTATCGGTGTTGAGATGGTTGTGGCGAGAACAAGGGCTCGGGCGAGGGCTCGGGGCGCGAGGGTGGGTGGGTCCAAGAAGGTGGGACGGAACGTTATAATACGAAAGTCGGCAGGGTCCAACCGTTTTAGGACAGCCACGTGATGTACCTGACGAAAACTGGATACACGAATCTCGCCATCCCGACGTTGGACACGGATGTCGCTCATCCCGACGTTGGAACACGGAAGCGGGTTCGATTTGTGCCCTCTCTGATCAATCCCAGAAATATGTCCGACAAAGGTGATACATGTCCCTCAAATGCGCGGGACTGTACGACACCCCGCCTTTTCCCTGAATTGTTGCGGGGTACATAGGCCCGGGTCTCATTCTTGACCAGGTATACCAAACGATATATCAACACTATGAGAACACAAATCCTGCTGTTAAGTAAGAGTCTGAGCCCCTGATAGGTTCAGGCTTAGGCATCGCCTGACTTGACAGCAGGGTCTGTGCCGGTGATGAGTTTGAAAGGGTTAAAGTTAAAGCGCCTGGTTGCAGGCCAATTTGAGTGGTCATGCAGTCAGGGCAGTTTGATGGATGTATTGGATGGTTGGAGCCAGATTGCTTCTTTGATATCGGGTTTGGAGGGAGTAGGTGATACTGCCTTGTTATATATATCAGAAATCACATCTACTATGAGAGGTTTTACAAGAGTGACAAATGATACCCCCTTGTTTCAAATAGAAATCCTTTACTGCAAAAAATATACAGGGGTATCAAACACATCATACCTGTATTGATATATCTGATTTATCTGCTCTATCTAAAACATCTGTATATTTTTATTTTAATCAAAATCAAAATTCTTAGAAGTTATAATAATAAGTATATATAGTGACAGCCAAAACTGTAATAATGTTTAGTTATTTTTAATATATAATTATATTATAGCTTCAATATAAATGTAATAAAATCTAAATTTTTACCATTAATAATATAGTATCTCAGCTTTTGAATAGTATATTTTTTATTTTATTTAGATAAATATAGATATTAATATAACCATTTTAAGTTATATTGTCATTGTTATAGTTTTAACTCTCTCAGACATCCAAATCTCTTATTTATTTTTATTTAGTATTTAACATATCTACCTTTGGCTTTATACACTGCTGCAATGTACCTGGATATACTTTCAATTAATTTGATACAAACATCTTTAGGAATGTCATTCCATATGCTATATGTGCTCCTATAATTCTAGTATTCCTTTAGATAGTTTATTATATATATGTATTCAATGGGTTTTTAAGTTCATACTATAAATATTTGATAAGGTTGAAGTCTGGTGATTATGCTGACCAGTCTAATGTATGGATAGAGTTATTTTTAACCATTTATATGTCAATTTAAATATATGTTTAGAATTATTATCTTGTTGAAAAATAATCTTTTTTTGATTAAGTTTGTAATATTTAATTATTTGAAGCAATTTATCACCAAGAATACTAGTATATAATTTGGTATTCATTTGACTCTTGATTTGATATATATATTCAATACTCTTATATATCATATATTCTCAAAGTATAAATAATCTACTACTGAGTTTTAGAGTTCTGGTCATCTGGTTTGATTAGAGCTCCTCACCACTATCTGATTTATACTATATCCATTCACATCTATTAGAGTCCAAATAGTTAATCTTCATTTTATCAGAAAATATGATTTTCCAATTAATAACTGTCCAATACTTGTATTTTGTAGTAAATTTATAGTATATATATCTTTATATAATGAGATAGCAAAAGTAGTTTCTTTTGCTTCATATATACTTTGAGGCCAGCTTTTTAGAGTATTTGTTTTATTATACTAAGGCTTGTCTTTTTGCCACTTTCTTGAAGGGCTTTTATAACTCTGGTGGTATTATATATATACTTTGCTAGTTATAACTTGGCAGATAATCCATACTTTGTCCCAAGCTAAAAATATAGCCAGACAACTACCTTTTAATAAAAGAATATTATTGCAATATATCATTTTTATATAATTTACTATCATTACACTCATATTGATTTCTTTAACAATCTTATATATAGATAAACCAGATTGTAGAGAGTAAATGATGTAGTTATAAATATCAATAAAAAGTCTTTTCATTACTTAAAAATAATAGCAAAATACTATAGAGTAGTAAAGAATATCTGTAACAACACTGTAGTAAAAGTGAATAATTATAGCTCACTCAATAATACATAATGAACTCAAATAGATTTGGATGACCAAGAGGATCAAAACTATAATAATGACAATATAACTTAAAATGGTTATATTAATATCTATATTTATTCAAATAAAATAAAAAATATACTATTCAAAAGCTGAGATACTATAGTGAAGGAAGAGGGCCCAGCAAGAGTCAGGGGAGTAAACTCAGAGTCAGTGTCAAAGTGAATAGAAGATATATAAAAGAGCATATATAAGAGAGACAAATAAAGGAGAGAGAGGGGGGGCCCCTAGAGAGATTGGATAGGAGTGAGTACAGTGTATTTTATAGAGGATAAATGGGTGTATTAATAAAAGAAGGAGTCTGAGTGACTATAAAAAAAAAAAAAAAAGAGACAAATAAAGAATATAACCAAAAATGCATCAGTTATTTATTATCATTGTAATGTAGTGGATGCTTAACCTTGTAAGTATGTCAGATTTCTGTATCTTGAATTCTTGATCTTCTTTGACTCCGTGGAGTCCTCGATATACAGGGATGGGTGAGTTCGAAGTATATCTGCCCGCAGGCCTACTAGTTCCTTTGCTTTCTCTTTACTTTTGAACTATTTCGATCTGAGGTTTATTCACTCTAAGATACTGGGTTATTTATACAAGTTTGCTAACTATGAGATGGCTACTGAGTTACGTGGCTAAGTTATGAGTCATTTAGTAAGTGTCAAGACTTCTCGACATTGTCTAAATACTATATTATATCGGGTCATCGATTTCGCAAGTGTCGAGACTTCTCGACATTGTCTAAATCGGAGACTTGGCTAACTATAAGGCTATACTATACTGGGAATCGGATTTAGATACCGCGATCAAATGTCTAATTCCCCTGATTCATATTACTAATTTGGATTGACTGTCACAACTTCCTCCTGAATAGGTGATTCGTCCCTGAAATATCCTATTCATTTAAACTCCCAGGCTTCAATGGTTTGTATGGTCTTATACTGCACAATTTGTTGCATTACAGTTTCCCAATGATATTGCCTAACTCACTCGAAGTCTGTAGGGGTTATTCCTCAGATGTGGGCTAGTGCTGGTTTGTCATCTTGAAACAGTTTATGAATTCTCTTGACAATGGTGATCTGTGAATAAGAGAGCTGACATTCTGTGATCTAATCTTCTTTGGTCATTTCCGCATTCTGGTTAAGTATCTGTCCGAGCTTGAAGTACTCTTGGAACTCTGTTCTATAATGATAGGCCTTGAAGTGCGAAATTTGGGAGAGATGGGTCTGGACAATACTTTAGATACTATCATAACATTCTTCTATAGTCGGGGGTTCAGTAGTATGCCACTGTCTCTCAATGGCTCTTTGGGCAGCACTAGTGATCTTGAGTGCTGTTTCAGTACTTCAGTTATTGGCCATGATACTTCTTGAGTCGGTTTTGGTGGATAGTAGTGGGGATGATTGTGCCTGAAGTTTTTCGTAGCCTAAAGGTAGTTCCTTTTATATCTTGCACCAGGTAAGGTCCTTCCTACTTGGGCTCCAGTTTTCGTAACCATGAAGCTTCTACTATATTCTGATACACGAGGACTTTGTCTCCTATCTTGATAATCTCCAAGGGTTTGTGGGTCTTTTCTGCATTGTTCCGTTGAAGTGTCTGCACCTTAATGATGTAATCTTCAGCCTTCTTCCTGATTTGGTGTAGTCTCCATATCTCCATATCCACACATTTCCAGACAGCATCTCCATTGGATGATAAGGTTTCTTGAGAACTTTCTTCTCTAAACAGCATTTCTCAAGGGGTGAAGTGGGTGCTTTGTAATCGAATATCCCAAAGAGCAGATAATGCTATTGGCAGATAGTGATCCCAATTTTCATAGTTATCACAGATCTTAGCGATAACATTCTTGAGTATTTTGTTGGTTCTTTCTGCTTGTCCATTTCCTTGGGGATGGTATGCTGTGGTCTGAATATGCTGGATTCTGTATTTCTTGTAGAGGATCTCAAAGAACTGATTCATGAATTCTGTTCCTCTATCTGTAGTGACTTGTACTGGAGTCTTGAATCAGCAGATGATTTCTTTGTGAAAGAAATCAGCAATTGACTGTGCATTGGCTTCCTTGAGGGATCCTGCCTCTATCCATTTTGTGAAGAGGTCCACAATGACAATGATGTATCGGTTACCAGTTAAGGTCAAGGGTAGAGGACCAATTACATCCATTGCAATGTGGGTGAATAGTACCAGTTCTATGTGTGCCGATCCCAGGGCTTGATTTCATTGGTCTTGTTTTTGTTTCTGGTATTTGTCGCAGGTCTTAACAAATTGTCTGATACTGAGTGACTATAAAAAAAAAAAAAAAAAAGACAAATTGTCTGATATCTTCCTCTATTCCTGGCCACCACATTGTTCTTCTTGCTCTATCGTATGTGTTTTTTCCTCCTAGATAGCCAAGTTCATGTATTGATTTCATTGCTTGCTCCTTCTTATGATTGGGTATGACTAGTAGTTTTCCTTTCTTCAGTGTTTCTCCATCGGTTTCGAATTGTTTCCATGTCCTGCTGATAATTATTTATATCCATTTTTCTAGATGTTGGGGCATCTTTTGCTGTTCCAGGTAGGTGATGATTCTGTAGTAGAGTTCCTTATTCATGATTGATTTACTGGTTGGAGGTATTTCGGGGTATCTGTAAGAGGGCATCTGCATTGGCATTGGTTCTTCCTAGGTGGTGTACGATTGTTACATCATAGGCTTGTAACTTCATAATCCATCTGGCATAGATTCCTTTGGGTTGTCCGGTGGTCAGTAGCCAGGTGAGGGCTGAGTGGTCTGTCTGGATAGTGAAGTGTCTTCCTGCAAGGTAGTAGTGGAACTTTTCCATAGCCCAGATGACCGCGAGGCATTCCAACTTATAGGATTCATATTCTTTTTCAGCTCCTCTGGTTCCTTAGCTCAGGTATGCGATGACATACTCTTCTTTGTCCTTCTTCTAGGCCAGGACTGCTCCAAGTCCTTGTGCACTTGTATCTGTCTGTAGGATAAATTCTTGAGTCCAATCGGGTCTTCTAAGGATGGGTGCCTGGGTCAGCCTGACCTTGAGTTCATCAAATGCTTTTTATTGCCTGCCAGTCCATTGGAACTTGATATCCTTCTTATTGAGTTCATAAA
This sequence comes from Jimgerdemannia flammicorona, assembly GCA_003990745.1. Lineage (NCBI taxonomy): Eukaryota > Fungi > Mucoromycota > Endogonomycetes > Endogonales > Endogonaceae > Jimgerdemannia > Jimgerdemannia flammicorona. Next base: position 15,135 of record RBNI01000713.1, on the reverse strand, counting down.
TTGGGCCTGTAATGTTGGAAAATCCTCTAATAAATCTGCGATAGTAGGAGGCGAGTCCCATGAAGGCTTGAGCTTCAGTGACTGTAGTGGGTCTTGGATATGCTGCTACTGCCTGTATCTTGAGGGGGTCTGTGTGTGTTCCATCTCGGTTAATGACATGTCCGAGGTAGGAGATCTCGATTTCCGCAAACTTGCATTTCTTCGGTTTGATGTAAAGACCATGCTTCCTCAACCTTTCCATTATCTGCTGGATGTGCTGCAGGTGTTCTTCGGCTGTCTTGCTGTAGATGATTATATCATCCATGTAAACCATCATCCATCTTCCCATATCATAGCAGAAGATTTTGTTCATTATTCACTAGAAGCTTGCTAGTGCATTGCACATTCCAAATGGCATTCGCAGGTAGACATAGGTTCCATCTAGTGTGATGAAAGCTGATTTCTCACTTGCTGCTTCTGTGAGACTGATTTGGTAAAATCCTGAGTATAAGTCCAAGGTACTGTAGTATTGTGCCTCATCTCCTAGAGTTACAAGAATATCGCTGATGAGAGGCAGTGGTTGGCGATCCTTCTTGGTAACCAAGTTGAGCTTTCTGTAATTGGTACAGAGTCTTGGTGTGAATTCTCCTGGCTTACTTCCTTTCTTCGGGGCTAGTACGACTGGTGAAGCCCAGGGGCTACTGGCTTCTTTGATGATACCAGCTTCTTCCATCTGCTTGATTTCTTCTCTGAGCCATTCATGGTAGGCTGGTGGGATGGGTCTTACCTTCTGATAGATTGGTTCAGTGTCTCCTGTGTCTACATCATGATAGTAATGCAGGGTCTTTCCTTTGATATCTTTGAAATCTGTAGCAAGAATATCCTCAAATTCATAGAGTATCTTCTTGAGTTCTTTCTTGAGTGGAAACTCATTCCCAATAGTGTAGCTGTGCTTGGTTGTGGTCTCCTCCTTCTTGTGATCTAATTTGGTGATTTTGGTACTGGTGAATACTTCTCTTCCTGTGGATCCGAATCCCTTCCTTTCTCTCTCTGTTTCCTGCAACTTCTTGACTTCCATGGTCTTTGGTTGTAGTACTGGGAAGATCAGCATCTGTACCAATTGGTCCTTCTTCTTGATTGGGAATGAGATTGTAGGATTATGGTTCCTTGCAATAAGTAATATTTCTCCAATATAGTCTGAATCGATAACTCCTCCTTCAATGGTGATTTCACTTTTTGCCAGACTGCTTCTTGTTTTGAGAATTCCAACGTGGTCCTTTGGGATGGTCATCTCCAGTCCAGTTGTGAGTAGGGTGGTTGTCTGGGGCTCCAGTACGGTTTCCTCCACTGTGGCAATATCCATTCCAGCTGCATTTTTTGACTTGTATTCTGGTAGAACTACATCAGGATGGATTTTCCGAATCTTGACCTTGATCTCTTCTTCATTGTCACTGTCTTCTAGGAGGGCTGGTGGTTCGTCATCTTCCTCCTCTTCCTTTTTTCTTCTGGCCTGTTCTTCAAGAACCTTCTGTTTTCTTTCATAGTAGATCTTCTTGATTCCACCAGTGCATTGGTAGTAATCATTGACATGCTCCATACAGTACATCTTAATTCTGTGGGGGCAGACTCCTTGTGGCGCATATCTTTCTGCAATTTTCTTACACCATTCCTCCTCACTCATCCATCCGACTTTCTTCTTCTTTTTCTGCATAGTTACTATGTAGGCTTCCTCTTGCTCACCTTCTTCTTCCTCCATCTCAGGGAGCACTCCTTTGTTAACATTGATAGGGATTCACATCTTTTGTCCTCAGTAGACAATCTGCATCTTCTGTGCATTCAGATCGATTATTGCTCTGACTTTGTGAAGCCACTGGTTGCCGATGAGGATATCATAGTTGGTTGCATTGGTTACAATCACATCAACCAGGATGGTTGCTCTTCCGAACTTGATGGGAATATCTCGGATCTTTCCCAGAGGGGTGGCTTTTGTGCCATCTGCTGTGATAAATACCAGCTTAATTGCTTCTTCGATCTCCCATCCTAAGCGATCTACTGCCTTCTTACTGAGGAGACTCCTGTGTCTATGATGGCTTCAAAGATTCTATCTTTGATTTGACAGGTTGCATAGGCAGAAGTCTTGCGGTTGTCTTCACTTTCTTCTCCAGAGTCTTCTTGAACATTGTTGGTCTCCGTTATCTTCCAACCTTGCTCCTTGGTGGTTTCTGCAAGCCCAAATCTCATTTGCTGCCTGAATGTGGAGATTTCTGCCAGTTGGCTGAAGGTTGCATTGACTTTTTGTTGGCTGAAATCCTTGAAGATATCATACTTGAAAGTCTTGGTCTTGTGAAGCTTCTTCTCCTTTTCTCCTTCACTTGCTGGAGTGGTTTCTCGGATGATATCTTGGACTGCTTACTCGAGCTCTATGTCTTGATCCATTTCTTCAGCTTGGCTTTCTGTGGTTGTTTCCATCTGCTTTTCCACTGGGTTCTTCTTGGGTCTTCCTGGCAGTCTCTTGTAGAGTTCCTTGTGAACATCCTTCTTAGTGGTCTGAGCAGGATAGACCTCCCATTCCTTATCTGAATCTCCAATCTCCTCAAAGGTGATAATGTTGGCTTGCTCCTTATTTCTAGTAGTAGCATTGCTTGGCTGGGTCTTGCACTTGATTTCACTCATACATTCATATGAGTAGTAGCCTTCTTCTCTGCAGCTGTAGCAGGTTTCTTTCTTCTTGTCTGAGGTGGCGGCAAACTTCTGAATTGGGCGACGATCTCTTCCTCTGATTTCCTTTACCACATCTCCTAGGTGAGCGGTCATTTCGGCAAACTGCTTGGCAAGTTCCTCCATAGGATCACTGTTTCTCTGTTATTCTGTAGCTCTTGATTGTGGTGTCTTTCAATTGATCATAGTGGTCAGGATCACACTAGTTGTCTTGGGTGCTTCGATTCTAACTCCAGTCACTCTTTCCATTGTGTGGTCTTGTGGATATCTGGCTATCCAATATCACTGAGCATAGGTGACCTTTTGTACCAGATCCAGGACTACTGATGATGAGTAGATGGCCAAGGCTATCTCTGGGTGAACTCCTTTCATGAAGGTTGCTTCAGCTACTTGGTCTTGGATGGCATCAGTATAATCCACGAGGATTATCTGATATTGGATTCTTGTGAAGAATGTGTTTGGATTCTCGCTTATTCCTTGACATGTTGTATTGAGCTGGTCCTTCAGGACTTGCTTGATCTTATCTGTGTAATAGGTATTCCAGAGCCAGGTCTTCTGTGCTATCAGTATAGCATCGGCATCATTTCCTGCATGGGTTGCGGCTGTGAATACTGCTCTTGCAGGTCCTCATAGGCTGTAGGGCATGAGGGCTACTTGCTGTCCTGCAGTTAAGGTCCTAACAGTAGCATACTGCTCAAAATCATCTATGAAGGTGATGATTGATTCATCTGAAGTATATCCATAGAATACAGGTGGTCTCATGTCCATTTTGTCTAATTGTATTGTGTGAGTTCTTGTAGTAGCAGTTGTTTGTTGTTCAGCTTGAAAGTGAGGGATTCATCTTGAATCACCAGCCAATGGGCACCAAGTTGTAATGTAGTGGATGCTTAACCTTGTAAGTATGTCAGATTTCTGTATCTTGAATTCTTGATCTTCTTTGACTCTGCAGAGTCCTCGATATGCAGGGGTGGGTGAGTTCGAAGTATATCTGCCTGCAGGCCTACTAGTTCCTTTACTTTCTCTTTGCTTTTGAACTATTTCGATCTAAGGTTTATTCACTCTAAGATACTGGGTTATTTATACAAGTTTGCTAACTATGAGATGGCTACTGAGTTACATGGCTAAGTTTTGAGTCATTTAGTAAGTGTTGAGACTTCTCGACATTGTCTAAATGCTATATTATATTGAGTCATCGATTTCGCAAGTGTCGAGACTTCTCGACATTGTCTAAATCAGAGACTTGGCTAACTATAAGGCTATACTATACTGGGAATCAGATTCAGGTACCGCGATCAAATGTCTAATTCCCCTGATTCATATTACTAATTTGGATTGACCATCACATCATATAAAAATATGGTCTTTATATATAAAATATGATATCCCAAAAAAGAGAATACACTATAACTCAGAGTGAACTAAATTAGGAATCATATGATCACTAAAGATAAGTAGAGATAAAGGAGGAGCCTGTAACAGTTCTAGTTTCTTTAAGAAGAAGCAGCTAAATCTGGAGGTTCTAGTTGACCTAAAGTAGCTCAAAGAGATACTTAAAGGTTCAAGTGTTCTTGAAGAATTTCTGAAAGAAAATATTCTGAGTTTTATTCAAGCAGAGAATAAGGATATTTATACATGATCTGAAAGAAAGATCCAGAAGGATCTTAGAAAGAAAGAGAAATGCCAAGAAATAGGTTCTCAGCAAAGCTGACTAATATTATTCTACAATGTTCTGAAAGGTTCCATAACTAGCTAAGATAAGATGCTTGGTACTAAGGAAAGATAAGAATGTTCTAGTGGTGTCTGGACACTGAGAGAAAGTTTCTAAGCAAGTAGAAGATGATGGAATATAGTAGAATGTTCAAGAAAAGATAAGAAAAGACTAACTAAAAGACATGAAAATGTACTGAGACTAAATATGACTGTGAAATTGTTACAGAGCCAATCCCAGTTATAGAATAAAAATCACAAACAAATACAAATAAAACAAATCCAAATTAAGATTAAAAAATATCTGCAGACCTCAAAGAAGTGAGTGCAAGTGAGGGGTGAGGCCAAAATAGAGCGAGCTATAGTAAGCCTGAGCAAAGTGAGGGGCTGAAGGTAGCAGAGGGGAGTAGAGTAAGGCTAAGACCCCAGAGCAAGTACAAAACTCCAGAGGGGGCAAGGATGTTTTTTAATCCTCTCTGGTAGAGTCAGAGGTACCAAAAGATAATGAAAATATAAAATGAGAGCAATAGATTAGAGAAAAAATAGAAGGAAGATATGATCTGCCTAATCAGAGAGTATTGAGGAAGAGATAGAAGTCTATAGTGTAAAAGAGAAGAGCACAGGACAGTGTCAGGGCATTATACAACTTAGTAAGTATGATCAAATGGTATAACAAGAATCAGGAGTGGAAATAAAGAGAGGGTATAGAGTGGATAAGAGGAGAGAGAGAGAAGAAAAGAAGAGTAAAGGGGAGAGAGGAAGAAAGAGTAAACAATAGACCATTTGATAGAAGCAAGCAGATCATGAATAATAGAAATAGGGTAAGTATAATGATGGACTATAAAGTTGTCAAGAACCTGAACAGCAGACACTCAATCAGAATGATGGGAGTAGCATAGTGCAAGATGATAAATCTCACTATAAATATATTCAAGAAGAGTATAATAAGGATAATTGGAATAGAAGTTAGGAAACTATTGAGAATAGAGAAAACAAGAATAAACAACAGTCTGGAAGGGAGAAAGAGAAATGAAAAGGTCCAAAAAGGGAATACTGGTCATACTACACACCCAAGTAATGGAATGATAGAGAGGGTAGACACCATAGAATACACTAAGAATATCAATATCAGTAATAGTGAGAACAATAAAGTCATTGATATATCAGTGAAAGAAGATATCCCTAGTCTAGAATATGATGGAAAGAGATGAAGAAGAATCACATATTATATGAAGTTTATAAGTTAGGCCAATGAGGTTGACAAGGGTAGGGGTACAATTCATTCCCATAGCAATACCAGAAGTCTGATGAAAGGAGCTAAGGGCTGACTTGAAATAGTTAGAGCCACAAATGAGGAGTGTAAGCTCAATGATGGAAGCCAATGAAACAGAGGAATCTAAAGGAAAGACAATAAAACTCAAGAAGTAAAGACAATAATTGATCTCATCAAAATGAATAGTAGTATAAAAAGAAGAGAAATCACCAGAGACCAAGTGGGAAAAATGATGAACAGATATGATGGTGGAGCAGAAAAGAGCAAGCTCCTGAGTATCATGAAGAGTAGTATACTCAGGCTCAAGACAGTATTGTAAAAGAGCTATTTAGGAGAGAAAGAAGTAGAACAACTACTTCAAAATCTCAGTAGTAGGTGAAGAATAAGCAGCTATAATGAGATGCCAAGCCAAAATAGACTTGTGGACTTTGGGAAGAGTATAAAAAACCAGAAGACAAATGTCTGGAGAGGACAAAGAGTTCAGGAAGAAGTTAAAAATGAGGTTTGCAAAAGGAGAATCTGAAAGTGATCTGGCATGAGCCAGAGAAACCTAAAGAAGAGTAAGAACCTCATTCAATCCAAGAGCACTAGGCTCATAAGCCACAACTTGAAGGAGGGCAGAAAGGCTATCAAGGTAGAGTGACTTAGGAATAAGTGCAAAACCATAATTATTATTAGTGACTATGAGCAAATGCAAAGATAATTGCTTAACTGATTTAAGTATGGTATATATAGCATGGTCTAAAACTAAGCAAGAGCAAGCATGTCTAGGAACAGACAGTGAGCAAGCTATGTCAAGGAATATACAGTATGAAGAGACATTAAGAGAGAGAACTCAATTGTTAGAGATATAGTAGCAAGAGGGCAACTCACTATAATCTTCAAAGAAGATGACAAGGTCAAGAGCATAGCAAAAGTATGTAAGATGAGCCAGATTGATGAAAGAGAATTGTGAGGAAGTCATGGAAAAAATAAAGCAAGGACCTAAGGATAAGGCAAAGACTTGAAGAGAAGAAAGAGAGCAGTCAGCTAAAGAAAAAGGAGGAGACAAAAGTATTTCAAGAGAAGAATAAACCTGAAAGTTTGGGATAAGTAACTGAGAAAGATGAAGGGAGAACAGCATGAGGAACCACTCAGAGCATATCAGAAGTGATGATAGAATCTGAGATCAATCTTCATAGCTATCATTTACATTACACACACTTTTACAACATACTTTCAAGTCATTTATTGGAGAAAGATACTAAGGCAATAGCAAACAGCAAGCAATCTGGAGTGCATACTGGGCAGGGTGGCCCTAGCACTTTTGACTAGCAGTAGGTGGGGAGAGGTCCTGGTCTGGGGGGGGGTATGAGGGGGCTGTTGGCAGGAGGATGAGGAGGGGAAGAAGGCAGCAGTAGAGGACAGGGGTCTGAGAGAGTGAGCTTTGCAGAGATGGTGAAGAGGAGGCAGCAGCCATCTGGATTGGAGGGTTGGCTGAGGAAAAGCAAGGAGATGGAGAAGACTGCCATTTATGGAGGAGTAACCCTTAGTAGTGAGAGCAGTAGAGCTGAGGGAGTAGTGGCTAGGGAGAGTATGATAGCTGATGGAGACAGGACTGCCAATCTGGAAAAAAATACAGATGTGACTGCTGATGGTATAGCTGAGCGACTGAGGTTTAGAAGGTAAGGAGATTTGGCAGATGGTGTGATGGGCCTAGTGGTGGCCCTGTTACTCAAGAAATCAATCTCAGCATTCATGGTGATGTTGTGCTTCTGGGGCCTAGCAGTAATGGCGAAAATGGTGCTGGGGCTTATCACTAAGCAGATGGCTGGAGCAGTATCCATAAAGTTCCTGAAGAGATTGGAGGGAGTGGAGGTGGGCTTTGAGGAGGCTGAGCCTTTGGAGGAAGTACTGAAGATTAGATTGATAGTTGGGAAGATGTGTGTTCCAATGACATACTGTCTGAAATAGAACCCCAGGGTAGTCTAACTGCTGGTAAAAGAAGTGCCCATAGTGACAGTGGTGGAGATGAGAAGGAGAGTCAAGGAGGTCATGATGGAGTATGGAGAGATAGTGGATATCAGATTCAGAGTCTGGAAAGGGACCTTGCTCAGAACTAGAGATGTGAATATGAGGATTCAGCTGACAGAGAAAGAAGCTACCAGGAAGGCAAGGGACTGGCCTTCAGAGATGATCTGGGGGATGATCTTGTGTAAGGTGACAAGGGTGAAGGAGAGTGAGGAGGAGGAAGAGGACTTGCTGGAGATGCTGGAAGAGCTGAGTGGAGTAGTAAAGTAGTGGGTGAAGGCTTGGAAGACCTTTGTGGAGGCAATATATCTAAAAGTGGTGGATGGAAAGCAGATTCGAGTAGATAAGAGATAATGGGAAAAAGCTTAGGGATATAAGTATCAGAAGAAGCTGCTGGTTAAGATAGAAGGTTGACCACAGAAGGAGGTGGGTGGAATAGTGGAAATGGAGGGTACCAAAGTGAGTGTCTGGGCCAGCAAGGATGGTGAGAGTACAGGGAAGGGGACAGAGGAGGACAGAAAAGCAGCTGGCAGTGACCTGTATGCTGATGGTATGCTTGAGGTCTGGGAAGAAAACTGGGAGGGATCACCTATCTCTACTCCTCTAATTAGGTGAGGTCCAGCTTTCCAAAGCAGGGTGAGAGAGGATGTGCCAATGAAGGGGGCCCAGTGAGTGCAATTTGGAGTTCCTGAGGTGGCAAATAGGGGACAAGTGGTGGCAGTTGGAGAGGAAAAACTGGTAGATGTCCCAGAGGTGTGGGATGAGGCTGTGAGTACTGGGGCTGATACCACAATGTTGGATGGTAAGAGACTGGTGACTCCTGGAGGGAAGAAGGTGGGGAACCTACTTGGATGTGTAGGATGATGAATAACCTGACAGCTGAAGAGTTGAGAGAGGTGGACTTGAGAGTAATGAGTGATGAGCATTAGATGCAGATCCTGCAGGGGGATGGTGTGGAGTTGACATTGAAGACAGAGATCCTTGCAGTATATCTGGAGGAGAAAGAGTATGAGGTAGATAAGGAGTGGGAGGTGGAGCTAGCCAGGGTTGCTGGTGAGAGAGCCAAATACTGTTGGGCCAAGCAACATAGATTGTAGCTCTGGCAAGAGGTCTGCCTGGAGTACTGAGAGGAGTTTGAGAAGAAAGCAGATAGAGAGATGAATGAGCTGTTGGCTGGATTGGAGGCTCAGAGGGTAGAGGAGATAGAGGTGACTATGGAACATAATCTGGATTTAGTATAGGAGGAGATGAACATAGAGCAGTAGGGAAGGACTTAATAATATACTATATTTCATTATGAATAGTACAACTAACATTTTTTCTTTGAATGTGAATAGGTTACAGGATACTTATTGATGAAGGAATATTTTTACTTGGTTGAAGAGATTGGAGGCTGATCTCTTCCTCTTGCAGGATGTCAGGTGTGAAGATAATTTGGATAGACTGGAATGGACAAAGGAATGGAGAGGTGAGGGAGTTTGGAAGGGCAAGGTTGGGATTCTGGTATGGAAAGGCAGAGGGGAGATAAGGGAAATACAGAGCTGAGGAGATAGATTGGTCTGGGGTGAGTAGATATATACAGAATGGGAGCTGGTCACAGTGGGCTCCTGTTATTGCCCTGCTGTATGGGGTGAGTATGTGGATTGGGTGAAGGGTCTTCAGGAGAGTGGGATCCTTGTAGAGGCTGGGGTGGATATGCTTAGTGGAGACTTCAATATGGTCTGAGATATACTATTGGATAGAACAGATGGATGACAGGGAGCTGAGGGTCAGAGTGGAGGACTGGCAGCATGGGAGGAAGTGGAAAGGCTGAGTGCTCTGATGGATGTAGGTAGGGAGTACTGGAGAGATAGGAGGATATACATGCATTGGGCAGGGGGCTTAGGGATGAGAATTGATTGGATTCTGATGGCTGGCTGCTAGGGCTTAGATGTTTAGAAGTCACTGGAGGTGGAATGGTGTCCTTGGTTGGATCATTGGGGGCTTTTAGGATAGGGGCATTTTGGAGAGAGTGGGGATGGGTCTGGACATTGGTGCCTTAATTCCTCCTTATTAGATGATAAGTTCTGGTGAGATGAGTGGGCTATAGACATTCAACTGAGAGTGGAGTGCTGGAGACAGAAAGGTGCCCCAGTTGATGTTTGATAGATGTGAATAAAAGAGATAGCCAGAACCTACTGGAGTGAGGCTGGCAAGGAGACTGGGAAACAGAGGAGGTGACAGATGTGATGGGCTTCTAGTAGACTGTCTAGACTCTTGGAGGATTGGGTGAGACTAGCAATATTGGAGAGGGAGAAGAATTGGAGATCAAGGAGGGTGAAAATGGAGGTTGGTGAACTATAATAAGTATTGCGGGTAGAGAAAGAGATGAAGGTATAGAGTTTGGTAGCATGGCTCCATTAGCAGGGTTTGGAAGAAGGGGAGAGACCCTCAAAGTATCTCATGAGAGCCCTTCAAGTGAGAAGGGTACAGCAAAGGTGGGAGAGGGTGCTTGACTCTGATGGTATACTGGTGCATGGTATACAAGACATTCTTGAATCTTTAAAGAAGCATTAGAGTGGATTGTAGAGTGAGGAGAAAGGTGGGGCAGATGCTGATACTATTGACCAAGCATTAGAGAATTGGCTCTCCCTGTGAGTGGATGGGTTGAGAGATTTGGTGTTGCCAGTACAAAAAGAGGAGATTCATCAGATTCTTGTCACAACAATGCTGGGTATGGTACCTGGGGAGAATGATTTGCCCTGGGACTTCTGGAAGAAGATGGTGAGAGTCTCAGGAGTACTGGATGAGATGACAGCATTGTGTGATTTTATTTTACAGACAGAGAGATGGGTGGAGGAACAGGATCTGGGATTGGTGACATTGCTTTTCAAGGACAAAGGAAGGTAAGAGGACTGGAAGAACTGGAGGCCGATTATGCTACTGGATATGGACAGAAAGTTGGTTACTAAGGTAGTGGTCACAAGGCTACAAAAGGTAGCCCAGTAAGTCTTGAGTGTTGAGCAGAGGAGTTTTGTAGGAGGCTGGCTCATTAGGGATGGTACAGTCTGAGTACATGGAGTTATTGAAGGGGCACAAGCTAGTGGATTAGATGGATGACTGGTCTTTTTGGAGCTTATGACTGAGTGAGGCAAGTCTGGCTGGCAAAAGTATTGAATAGGACTGGGATTCCACACCAGTTCAGATCAGCAATAATTAGTCTACTGGAAGGGAGTAGGGCTGTACTCATGTATAATAGATATAGAGGGATAGCATTTCCCCTCAGTAGGGGGGTGCTCCAGGGGGACCCACTGTCTCCCATTCTGTATGCTCTTTCTCTGGAACCCTTAATAGATTGAATTCAGTGGAAGATAGTGGGGCTCTCCATCTTTGGTATTGGGTGGAAAGTAGGGGCCTTTGCAGATGACATAGTGGTTAGCCTAGGATCAATTGCTGATATTGAGGAGCTTAAGGAGACAGTGGAGTGGTACAAGGAGAACTCTGGGGCTAAACTTAATTAGTATAAGTATGAAACAATGGTGTTAGGCAATGGTCTGGTGAGAGGGGAGATTATTGGAACAATCATCTCTGCTGGTGAGGCAGTGTGGTACTTGGGTATCTATCTGTCAGTATATGGATTAGTTCTACCCAAGCTTTGGTGAGAGCAGTGGGTTGAAATCTGGGGGGAGGCCCTGTAGAGTTGGGGGGTTGCCAATTATCTCTGGTGGGGTGTGTCTCAATTTTGAACATCTACTAGCTGCCAAAGTTATAGTATCTGGCTTATCATCTGGACTCTAGCCTAGGTGGTGAAGAGATTGATGAAGCTGGCCAAGGAGTAGATCTGGGCTAGAAGAAGTCAGATCAGCTGAGAGGTCTTATCCTTATCAGTAGCAAGTGGTGGACTTGGGCTGGTTGACTTTTCAAAGAGACTGTACTGCTTGAGAGCATGGTGGTTGAAGAGAGTCGTGGAGTTGAGAGGGAAGGTTGGGTTCCCCTATTGTAGAAGGTCTGGGAGATGAGATTCTTGCTGAGAGGCTCAACTGGAGATCTCCTATCTTTGGTTGGCCTTTGGAATATTGAACAATTGTGATACAAAGGCTTCTGGTGGAGGGTAGTGGAAGGGGTGTACTGTATTGGAATTCATTGGCAGAGAAATGAAGGAGAGGTGGCTTAGGACCTGGCAATGTGGAGATAGGACTGAGTATTGCTGGGCAGCATTCCCTTAATCAAGTTTGACATTAGTGATGAGATAGAATGCCAAAGGAGACCAGGCCAGGATCTGTGACCCAGTAGTTAGCAAGAAGTAGGAATTAGCGAAGAGTGGGACTGGTGTAGCATTTGGGCCTGAAGTGCTAAGGTAAGAAGATGGATGCTGCTAAAGTACTGGGTAACTTGGTGGTGCATGCTGAGGAGGAATATAATGCTCAACTACTGCTTTGGTCACCTTATTGAGGGAGGTTGCTTTGACTGTAAGGAGTACCATAATGTAGGGCAGAAAGGGGGATATATACAGATGCCTGAACATTAGCTAGGAGAGTGCAAGGTACTTAGTGACTTTTGGCAGACCATTGGGGATTATTTGGAGGTAGAGTGCAGGAGAGTTAACATGCAGGGGCAGTAGGAGGATTTGAGGGATAGACTGGTGGGGGGGGGTGGGAAAGGAGTGGCTCACATTAGGCTGAGCTTTGGCTATTTGGGTGGAGTTGGCTAGTCACTGGCTATTTGTTTTTGAGGATGGGAGGAGACTGGGCTTGGGGGTCTAGCTGCTGCAGTAGCATAGCCTTATGGAAGATACCTTGACAGGTTGGTGGCTTGGTTGGGGGTTGTAGGGTGGTTGAAGGTATTGCTTAGTGGAGAAAATCTGTAGACAGAGTAGGGGGAGGGTTGGAGTAGTGGGTGAGAAGGTGGTCTTTGTTCAGGAGAAGATGGGGAGAGGCTCCCCTATGGGGATCAGATAGTGGGAGAAAATACTATAAACTTATTAATAGACTGGTAATAAATGGTGGAGTCCAAGTAGCTATAAAAAAAAAAAAAAAAAAAAAAAAAAAAGACAAAAGAGATATTAGGGATATTGGACATTGGGAGAGCAGAGTGGTATGGAGAGTGTAGAGGTAGCTGGGCTGGAGTCTCTTGACTGTTGAGTCATATTATTGCCTAGTAGAGAGAGAAAAGTACTTGGAGTAGATAAGAGAACTATGAGATATAAGTACAATGATAGCAGAGAGAATTGACTGTCTGAGTGATAACTTTAATATGATATAGGATGGATAGTTAGACAGGACAGATAGAGGGAGGGGGATAGTTGATAGGAGCAGAGAGATGGAAGATTGGGAGGAAATTGAGAGACTGGGCTCACTGATAGATACTGGGCATCTTGGGTAGAGAGATCATAGGGTCTATACTTACTGGATGGCAGGGCTGGATTCAAGAATAGACTGGATCTTAACTACTAAGTACTGAGAAGTAGATGTTTGGAGTTCTTTGGAGATAGTTTGGTGCCTATGATCAGATTACTGAGACTTGCTGGGCTGTGAAAGATTTAGAGGAAGTAGAGAGAGATCTGGATATTGGTGTCTGAATGCTTCACTGTTGGGGAAACTCTCTTTGTAGGATATATAGATAGTAGACATTAGCTCCAGAATTTTGAGCTAGAGGGTGTAGGCTGAAGATTGGAGATCATTGATAGTATTTGAAATTAGATACCTAGCAGTTCTGAAAAGTAACAGAGAGGAAGAGGAGTACTCAATTATATTCACAAAATGATAGAAATAGGGATGTTTGAGGAGTTCCATTCTATTTTGATCTTAGTATACTATTAATACAATCATAGTAAGTAGCACTAATTATTATATATATAAATCTGGAGATTTCTATATCTTAGACCCAGTACTTGAAAATTGAGTACACTTTGAAGTCTCTAGTATAATATAATGCTATATCTCAGCCATCAGTACTATAGGTTGATATACAATATTAATATGAGAAGTTTGTAATTCTGATACAAAAATCTATTCTTTGTTTATTCTCTCCTCACTAACTAGATACCAAAGCCAGATAAAGAAAATTTATCACTGTAGTTATATTGATTGATATTGATTAATTAAATTCTTTTTTTGGCTGGTAAATTGATTTTTAGTAATAATGTGACCTAGTAATTATGTAAGAAATATGCTCACAAAGCATATATATACTAATTATCAACTTCTATATAATTTTATTAGAGATATCACTGCTAGTGCTAATGGATCAAGATATTTTAAACAGAATGAAATATGAAATTTAGAGGCTGCCATATCTCTCTAGCAGGGCAGGTGCCAATCCTGAATATATATTGGTTCCCCAAGCTGTGGTATGTGGTATATCATCTTGACTTCCTAGTGTAAGTAGTAAAGAAGCTGACCAAGGTGGCTAGGGATTGGATCTGAGTGGGGAGGAGGTCCCAGGTCAGTTGGGATACTCTTGCGAGACCAGTAGTAAGGGGGGGTCTTGGACTGGTGGACTTTCCTAAGAGGCTGCACTGCTTGCAAGCCTGGTAGATGAAGAGAGCTATGGAACTGCAGGGCAGCAGTTGGGTATCTCTGTTGCAGAAGGTATGGGAGATGTAAACGTCCCCTCAGGGGTCCTCTGGAGATCTGCTCTCTTTGGTGGGGCTGAATGACACTAGGCAGCTGTGGTTCAAGGGCTTTTGGTGGGGCATGGTGGACAGAGCACACCGAATCAGCCTGTGCTGGCAAGGCAATGAGGGGGAGGAGGTGTGGGGGCCTAATATATGGTGTTGAGATAGATTGCTCCTGGGGGGGACTCCACTTGCTATGTTTGATATTGGGGAGAGAGTAGAGTGTTAGCGGGGGCTTGGCCAGGACCTTTGGCCAAGTGGCTGGCAGGTAGCAGGGATTGGTGAGGAGTGGGACTGGGCTGGCATCTGGTCTTGGAGTGCTGAGGTATGGAGGTAGCTTCCCCCCAAGTTCTGGGTAGTATGGTGGAGAATATTGTGGAGGAATATCATGCTAAATTTCCATATGGAGCATTTGGTGGATGGTGGACAATTCAATTGTGAGGAGTGTTATGATGTGGGGCAAGCTGGGAGTTATGTACAGATGCCAGAACATTGGCTGGGAGAGTGTGAGGTTTTGGGAGAATTTTGGGCTATAATAGGGGATAGACTGGGTATGGGGTATAGGCTGGTAGGGGAGGGGGGTCGCTGGGAAGACTTGAGATCTCGGCTTGTGGGTGGGGTGGGTGATAGTTGGCTTACTGTAGGGTGGGTACTAGCAATATGAGTGGGAATGGTGGGTCATTGGCTTTTTGTTTTTGAGAAGGGGTAGCGGTTGGGGCTGCGGGAGAAGGTGTTAAGGTGGGAGGAGCTGTTGGGGGATCTGCTAACTGGATGGTGGGTGGGTTGGGGTCCTCAGGGGGGCTGACATCGCAGTCTGGTGGTAAAGATCTGTGAGCAGAGTAGTGGGAGGGTG
>RBNI01000712.1:0-27638 GCA_003990745.1 Jimgerdemannia flammicorona | reverse complement strand
TTTTTTTTTACTATCCACATCACGCGTCCTACTCCTAAGCGTTATTCCCGACAACACCGTCGACGTCAAAACTGGGGTAGATCCCCCCATCATATATTCTACAGGCGCCGATAGATGACACGATCATAAACACGCGTGTGTCGCATTCAAAACGCGGCGCAAATATCTCTAATGTATTCCACTGGGTAAACACAAACTCGGAAAACTTTGACCCGACCTCCGCCAGCCAGCCAACAAGGAATCGTCGTCGCACCAATGTGCAACAGCCCGTCATTTTTGAGGAAAACTACCTGGCTCGCAAAAAAAATAAAATGACCACGTGCTTCGCACAGGTTTAGATTCAAAACCCGAGGTAAAACACGCAGAAGACGCAGACGGTGCGGAACGACCTGAGCGATGGAGTCCTCTCATGCAGTCCGCTGAGTTCCGATAGCAAGAGGTCCATTGCCATTCGTTAGGATAAGTTGGACATGAGCGTGAATGGAGGAAAGAGGCGGGGTGTTGCTCACAAGCTGGTGTGCCTGTGTTTTGTTGTGTGTAATCTTGCCTTTAGCAGCTGCATCACTCAAGTTCAAGTTAGCCTTTTCTCGCGCTTGTCTCCGGTTATCTCCGCCACAAGTCAGGTTCTCCGCCATCCAAACCGCAGCTTCGGAAAGCTCGAATTCGGACGACAAGAACCATGAGTCTGACGTGTGCGCCCTTGCTCCCGCAAGATTTTTCAGAAGGCTTGCTGTGTTGTTAGGCGATTTTGATAGTTGCCAGTACGGAATGTGGACGAATCCTGGAGTGTTCGCGACGTCAGAGCCATTGGCGCAACAATGTTGGGAGAAATGCCGAGGTGTTTACGTCATCGACCTCGATAATGGAAGTATATCGCAGGCATCATCGTCCTTAATCAACTGAGACTAACACAGCTGGGTCGGCAAAAATCCTGCTCCTCGAACTCTTTCAACGGCATGTCCACATCCGTCATTGCCATGCCGGCCTGCTCATCGTTTCCCAACACGGTCAAGCATAAATCCGATTTCATTGAAGAGTCATTCAAGGTTACTGACGCCTTGGTTTTTCGAACATCTGCTTGACCGGCAATTAGCATTTCGACGTTCTCCTTAATACCCGGATTCCTAGAGCTATCTAGAACCTATTTCGGTTAATTACTATGTTCCACGGGTTACATTGTTTCTCCTTCCTTGGCAAGTTTGATTTGGTCGTGCTTACAGCCTCGGCGCCCTCAAAGTCGTCGGCGCACTCAATGGCGTTTGCGGTTTCAGTGAATATGACTTATCGCTCATGATCACGTCCAATTTACCGTCACGAAAAGGGTGTTGTTGCAATGTGAACCCAGAAAACTGTGAGAGAGGATGCCACGGCTCATATCTTTACGCACAATTTGGCGCCTCCTGTCCTGAAACAAAATCGTCACGGTGCCCGTGAACATTTTCAGTTTTTTGGCGAGCCATTCATTTGCGCTCTAGTCCGGCAAGTGGTTTTCATTAGAGGCCGTCTCAAGGATAGCGAGTTCTTGCGATCGTACGACGTCGACGCGTTTTAGGCTTCCTCTCGGTGGTCGGGTCAACGTTTTACAATTTCGTGTTTACTCAGTATTATTGATACCGCGATTTGACCAAGACAAACGCCTCTTTATGATCGTGTCGTTTGTCCCTGTTGTTGACGCAGCGCTTTGACCTGGGGGACGATAATTAGGTTTCTGACTTTGAGGAATATATGATAAAGGGATCTACGCCTGTCTTGACGCCGACGGAAATGGATTTGTGTTGTAATTTTGCCATTTAAAAGTTGAAAACGAGGCGTTTTTGATGTCTGAAAGTTTTCGGCAATAACTTTTAATATATAGTGTGTGACGTGGAGAGAAATGTGTGGGTGAAGGACGCGTGATGTGGCGAGAAATGTATAAGAGCAGGACGTGCGATGTGAAGAGTAAAAAAAATAAAAAGGGTCCAAATCGCTCACGCCATCCAGCCAATCACAAAGCCCGGTTTGAAGGCATTGCGAATCTCAAAAATTGAATGTTATTAACCAATTGTCACAATTGGCAAACCTTGATGGCGTGTAGAACCTACGACATGTGGTTGTGACATGAATTATGCGACGTTGCGGATTTCACTGGTCACAAACGACAACATCAGGAGCATAACACTGGCCATGCTCTCGACGTCAAAAAGCTGTCACTGCATGTGGTTGCGGAATCAAGCAATAATTGGCGTCAATAACCCTAAATGACTCTTCCGTGGAAGCGAATTTGGGCTTGACTGTGATTGGAAAGTCGGCACGGCGGCGATGGATGTTGAAGAACTGGGATTTTTCGGACCATGCCGCCGAGCCAGCCTCAGGGGCGATGATACCTGCGACATACGGTTTGGAGCTGATTTTAAAATCGTGGCCGACGCCGAAAACACCTCAGAATTTTCTTTGCTGTAAAGGTCCTGACGTCGCGGGTGCGACTGACACGTCTAGCCAGTAGGGTCAAAGGGTGGAATACATTAGAGATGTTTGTGCGGCATTTTGACCGCGACAAAGTGTTTATGGTCGTGCAGTTTGTCGCGTTTGTCGACGCGGCTTTGAGAGCGCGCTTTGACCTGGGGATGATTGTTAGGCATCTGACTTTGAGGATCATATGGTGGAGGGACCTGCGCCTGGCTTGACGCCGACGGAGTGGTTTGGTAATGGGGATGTCTTAGAATTTTTAACAAATAATGTTTAGGAGGAAAGGCGAGGACGCGTGTGATGTCTAGAGTCATGTTCAGGAGAAAAGTGGAGGAGGACGCGTGATGAGTATTACAAATATATAAATGGCGTACGCAATCGGGGCAATCACAAAGCCAGGAAAATTGGACCTGCGGAAGCGACTAGCTTCGTTGGCGTAATGTATATACGTGTTTTGGGATTGATATGGTGGCGCGAAGGTCATTAGAAATCGCTCTATACAAGTCGGACGGTTCTAAGCGTATCCTCAAACCCCTTTCATAGACTTACACGTCAATAAACGATGTATTGTGAACACCACCGAAATCTCCGTCCCGTTGTTTGGTGGACTGGTATGGTCTGAACTAGCAGACACAGTAGAATAGAAATGGCTAGTTTCATTCCTCTCGGCCCGATTTGTTTCTATAAGTAAAAAAAGGAAATTTTTGATGCGACATAATTCTTTCGATAAATTTAGATTGCGAGTACCTTCATCGCTTTAAGGAGTACTACTATCAGAAGGCTAGAGAGATTTTGCATAACAAGAATTACTGGCTTAAGTTTCTAACAGTGTAAACGACAATCCGAGATCCTTTTCAATCCCGGACGTGCTTTAAATACGCACCACCAGACCTTTTGATAAACCGCCCATCTCTTACACTGTCTGTCGGCATATATTCTAGAAGAAAATCTCCCTAGCGAAGCGCATCGATTTTGTTGACTAAATAACATCGTCGTCTCGGAACCCATCCGAACATATCGCAAACAAATATAAAATAGCTGGACAGAAAAAATCGTACGTAAAAAATGGAACCTCGTTGCATTACCATTTTATAAACACACCATAAAATTCCGACCGATTCTCTCAAAGCCTCAACAGAAGTTCCTATCCTCTTCCTCCACGACATCAGTTCGTGTCGTATGCCTCCTTGTCTCCAAAGGTGTGACTTCCGCCTATATCCTATTTCCGCAGAAGAGAATATGGGTTTCATTCAGGACCATATCAATTCGAAGCCTTATGACATAAAAATGCCGAACAGCGACTCAGATAGTGGACATACTCCCGACTGCGCGGATATCCTTCCAACTGGGGTATTGGACCGAGGCTTGCAGAGTGTCTATACTTCAATACTGCTTGGTTCCACCACGGAAGCCTGTGGCGCGAATTTCACCGAACAGTCACACATTCCCTGGCCGATTCCGTACAAGGAATGTCCAGACTGTTTGAAGAAGAAGAGGCGTTGTCGCCTTCATGTTACCGGCAGGATCACAAAACGGAACTCTCCTGGAAATCGGTGCTTCGAATGCATAAAAGACAAGAAAGGATGTCGAGGAATACCCTGCACACGTTGTAAACACCTCGGTAAGACTTGTCATATGAAGAAGTAAGACAAACCTCAGTCCTGCCAAAGTGCACGGCGCCCCCGGTGATTCACTTAGAGAAGGGTATCGGGGGGCTCTCTTTACAACACAGAAGTAAGACAAACCTTGATCTTAAACATATTGACTTTGCCATCAATCTTCTACGGACACCGCTATCTATGATTATTTTATATGTATAAATTTATATGATTTAATACAAAAAAATGAAATGTACATATTATGAGGTAAAACATACCAACTTTATGCATATGTAATATATAAGATGAATTTATAGTTCTTAAAATTATATGCCCTAAGACTAAAAATATATATAAATTTATATAAGAAAGCTCTATGCAGATTCTTCTATGACCTGACATTATAAAAATCGCAGGGAAATCTGGCTGACCTGGATATATGAAAGAACCCTGGAAAGGATAGCGTGTTAAAGACCCATCGTGACTTCTTAATTAGTACGTCCCCTTTCATAATACTCAGACATTCGTATTTCAACTCTTCACCTCTCTTGCACATTCACTTTCGCCTGATTTTTTTTCACTCCAAATGCTTAGCTGTTACTTCACCTATTTCTCATCCTCCCACCTCCCTTTGGTATTGTTGGGTACTTATTGAACTGACCAATGCAAAGTATTCAAGATAGACTTTCTATACCAAATTAATTAGTATAAAGGAATGTTAGTTGGTATTAGAGTTATGAGAAGGATTTAATCTGGTGTAACAAGTGAATATTATAGTATAACCAGATGACATATAAACCAAACAGTTAGTAGTTACTCAGCATAGTTATTCCTTACACCACTCCCTATATAAATAGTCTGATATACTGAATTAGGATAAAAACTGTTCCTATCTATGAACATATTCCCACCTAAGATACTATTTCTATCTAGAAATACCACTCTATCTGAGAACAGTAGGTCATATCTTCTTAAACTAGTTTTACTATATAATCTATAATTACCCAGATAGTAATTAGTTAGCAACTATAACTATATAAAATATTCTAATAATAAGAGTGAATAAACCTCAATCTAATATTTACAATACAAATAAGAGAACTTAATATCTAATTTCCACTCTGGTCTAATTTCTGATACTAAGAAGAGAAAATTTGATTTGATATACTTACCAGACTTAAGCCAGAAATTTTACTATATTTTTTGTCTCCTTATCAGATAAAGTCTGAAAGAACTCAGCTGCTATCTGAGATATTTGCCAGATTCTCTTAAAATCTATATAAAGCTAGTCTAATAGATATATCTTCATAGTGAACTTATTACATAAATGAAGTAATTATCTAATACTACTTTGCCAAGTTAAGAGAGAAATCTATACCTTTTTTAAATAATCAGCTACTTTAAGAAAATCTGCTAAATTGCCTATAAATAAGAATCCATCTTACTATTACTATCTAATGAAGAGTATTTGTGAGCAGAGTGGTGAGAGGGTTATAGTTATAAATAATCTGATATAATTTTGATATAAAGAGATAGAGAGAGGAACCTCTTAAGAAAATTGAGTGGGTAATAGAGTTGTGGTATATTATATTAATATAGAGTAGTTTGATAATAAAGTGCAATAGAGGAAAATTATGTTGACATTACTAAAATTCTGAAATAGTCTAAAAAAAAAATCCATCTCACAAAGGTGATTATGAAATCACTGTATTATATAAATCTATATTATTTAAGAAGTCTGTCAAAATTGCTATATTATACAAAACTGTACTTAATAAGAAAATTATCAAAATTATCTACATTTTACAAACCAGAAAACTTATACTTTTAAAAACAACTGAACATTTTGTTACTTTTTGATAAAGTGACTGAGAACTTAAACCAATCTATATAATAGTCTCAATCTTGTGATTTATCTCTATTGAGTCAGTATATTATATTTGGGGGCTCAACTGAGAAGATTTTCTTTAAAATCTATATGACTTTTCAGCTCACAAATCTAATAGCTAAACTAGATATATTTGATATAGCTCTAATCTCTACTATTATAAAAGAATAAATTATCACCAGTATTTCAACAGAAAGAGAAGTAATTACTTCAAGACTTACCAACTAGCTACTATCAGAAGTAGTGCTTTCAAATTAATCAAATTTAATCAAATTGAGGGTATTTAAATTAAATCAAATTAAGGATCATTTAAATTGAATTTGAATCAATTCAAGAGTCCAATTTGAACCCTATTTTAGAAATATAATAACTTAATGAAAATATATCCAAATTTAATGATATTTATTATATTATATTCATCTTATATAAGGGGAATCTAACAAGCTAAAGACTGATAAATTTGTATATACATTTGTTAAGTTATTGTATTTTGAAAAATAGGGTTCAAATCAAATTTTGAATTGAATTAGCATTTGATTTGATTTGAATTAAATAAAATTAGAGCTTCAATTCTTTTGAATCAAATCAAATTTGGGTCAAATTTAATTCAATTCAATTTATTAGGAGTACTAATCAGAAAGATACCAACCAGAGACTAGTATAATATAGAATTCTCACCTAGTACTAGACCTATTACTAAGAGAATAGCTTATAAATACTCCTAAAATTCAAGCAGACTTACTACTAAGATATCTGATCCAGCTAGATAAACCAGATAATACAGAAGGCCTTATTGGAAATTTTGACAAGCTTGTATAAAACTTGAAGATCACATTGCCTGATTTTTATTTTCTGTAGAAGTACTATTAATATCACTAATATTTAGCCAAGAAGATCCTCTCAGTCCAGTATCTTCAAGAATACCAAGAAGAATTCCAGTACTCTAAAGATCAAGCATATGCCCTTCAACTCCCAGTAGCTCAATTAGACTTAGAAGACAAATTACTATTTTTAAAGTATAGTTAAGAGTGTCTACTAAAGAAATCTTTACCAAAGTATCAAATGATCTAAACTCTGACCTTAGATAAGCTATAACTGCAGCATCCTATTAAGAAGATCAGTATAAAGCTATGTCTCACTAGTTTATCAAAAAGTATATAGGAATAAATATCTACTATAAAGCTCAAGTATCTATTATAAGTATAAAGATAAATCTTAGATAATCTCTATTAGCATTCTTTATAAAGATATAGAAGAGAATGTATGCTACCAAATTCACTGCTACAAACTAAATTATTATTAGTCTAATGATTTTTATAGATAGCATCAATCTCAATATTACTCAGTATATTTATATTTTAAGTATTAAGAAGTCTGATGAATAAGTAGATATAGTCTAAGAATACTTTAATATCAAGTAAAGAACTAGTTAGAATAACAATAAGAAAGAAGACAAAGAGGACACCTTGGTCAAGAGTCTCTAAGAAATTCTCTAAGAAAACTTAAGAGAAAAGAAGCCTACAAAAGAATAGAAGCAGGATAAGAATAAAATTCAAGATCTTAGTTCTAAACTAGACTAATTGGTTGGATAAATAAATAAAAAAACTCACTATATGTAAAAATTAGAGCTATATATCTCAAGATAATAGAGATTAAACATTATAAAGAAATCAAAACTATCTACCTATAGATAACAGAAGCTATCAGCTATAAGAAGAAAGAAGATATCTACTTTGAGACAGAGCTTAGGTTCAATGCTTCTTTTGTAGATAGTGTGGACATATGATACAGAATATGACAATAGAAGAAGTGACTGAAGGAACTCAGAACTACTAAATTGAAAGAATGAAATCCAGTATAAGAAGATAGAAGCCTACTCTATTGAAGACTTTGAGGAGAGTAATAGTAAATATTACAGTAATCTAGACTTATATCTAATAAAAGTCATCTTTAAGAAAACAGTCTACTCTATTGAAAAGAGAATAAGAGCTATAAGAAGATCAACTAGAAGAGTAGACAGAAGAACAATCTAGGAGGAAGATAAAGAAAAAGAAGAAGTATATGTTAAAATATATCTCTGGTCTTTCTTATCTTTTGTATTAGAAATAATAAACTACTATCTGAGAATAAAGAAATGGAGTAAGAATAATAAGAGTTTATTATATTAAAACTCAAGAAAAAGTATACTCCAAAGACTATATCTCAAGATATCTATAATGAAGTCTGGTAAAAGATTTAAGTTGTCAAGATAGAAGTTCTACTCCTGTAGTTTTTATAATTAATACCTGCTGGAGTTCAAAATAAACTACTGAGAACTACTAGGTCTAGTACTTATCAAGTCTTAATTCTATAACAAAAATCTGTACCAACTCTATCCAAGCTGTTAAAAGATATATCAGTATATGTCTGTATAGAGATATTGAAGAACAAAAGACAAAAATTCTCATTTATATAGAATTAGCTATCTGTATCATTATCAAAAGATTTTCTAGACATCCTTTAGTAGCCCATTGATAGACTATCTAATCTTAGTATTATAGTAGCAGATGGAGCCTAAACTCAGCTTCTAGGAGAAGTACAAAATATTATCATCACTCTTAGACATATTCAGTTCACTATTTCAAAAACTATTATTACTGAATATGTTAATCCTTGGTACCAACTAGATAAAGAAAATGAATACAGTCATTGATATTGACCAACAGGTACTCAAATTCGAATATAGAGTAAAGAAGTATCAAATCAAAGTGACTAGCAATAAGTAGTTCAAAAAGAAGAAGATTACTATTTAGAAAGAATATACCAGTAGTAATGAATCTAATATAGAGAAAGAGGAAGAATCTGAAGTTAAAAATGATTCCAGACTTTACTCACAAATCAACCTAGCAGATGATAGGTCTAAAGATAATATATATTCATAAGATACTATTTCTAGCATAATTAGTACTATTGCAGAATAAGCCAAAAGGATATCCCATCTATCTCAAAAGACACAAGTACCCTGAACACTCTTTGAAGATTATTAGAATAAGGAACTCACTAGTACTATCTACTTTAAATATAGAATAAGAAAGAAAAATTACAACTACTTAAAAAAGATATTAATAACTGAAGCTATATAAAAGCACAAGCAATCTGGAGGTAAGAAAAAACTAATGATAAGTCTCTGAACTAGAAGAACTCTCTGAATTAATCCCCTAGAATGATACTTACTAGATACTATCAGAAGACAATAATCTCTAGAATACTAAAGAATATCTAAACATAGTTACTATTATTTAATAATAAGAAATATATCAAGAGTCTTCTGGCTAGAAAGATGCTAGTATTAAATATTCTTCTACTCTCTCTAAGACTACTGCTATCTACTACTTATTGGATCAGCAAGAAAGACAAAAATTCCCCAAACCAGTATCTCTAGTAATTGTTATATAAATAACTAAATTTTCAGAAATAACTATCATATTGGCAAAATGATCTTATAGAAGATGCCACTATACCTATATAGAGATACAGGCCTTAGCCACTCTTCTCTCTACCTATAATTGGAAGAATTACTGATTCTCAAGATAGTAAGAGATTAATCAATAAAATAGTACTTCAAAGCAATAGAATACTATTTCTATAGAAAACATCCAAGCTACTGAATCTTCTAGAATAAGAAGATATATCTCCATTAAGATATTATAGTATACATACTAAAGAGAGGAGATGATAAAACTAAGATCTCAAAAGACTAAGCCAAGAAATCTATATAGAGGATTTTCAGAATCTCTGATCTGAGAGATATATAATATCTTAGCTCTCATCAGATATATAATACACTAAGGATAGATGAATAATACCACCAACTTCATAGAAATCCTATACCCTATAGAAAGAAGTATAATTAACTATCTCTGAGACCCTTTTACTGAAGTCAGATGACTATATCTTAATATTAGAACATAGAGACTCACAACTACAGAAGTCTCAGCTCAAGGACAATCTGCTCTCAGCAAGGATATTATATAGTATATCTTGCTATATCTGAATCCAGACCCCTAATGAAAGCTTATAAAGAAGATATTAACTATAATTTTTATAGTTTCTAAGATGCAACTATTAGCTCTAGAAGTACAGTACTTCTTAGTAAAAAACTTGCCATATAGCTGCCCAAAGAAACTTATATTCAACTGACCTCAAGATCTGAACTTGCAAAATAAGAAGTCACCACAGAAGGAGGAACAATAGACCCTAGATATATAGGCAAAATCAAGATCATCCTGAAGAATGATAGTATTAAATAGATTTAAATCTATAGGAGAGAGAAAGTCCCTCAAAAAGTCTTCATGAAAATCAAGATACCCCAACTTCAGAAAGTCTCTAAACTAATCCAAGATAAAAGACAGACTAAAGAATTTGAAGGCTCAGATAAAAAGGAGATATACCACCTTTAGATCAATCTCTTTAAGAAGAATACACTCTAACAAATATAGTTCCAACTGGTCAAACTCCTCAAGATCCTCAATCTAGAACCAAGAGAATAGACTATCTTCAAAATCTTTATTAATTCATTATAGTTATATGGACAGTTATCCTGTTTAAGCACCATCTTATCTGAAAAAGAGTTACTCTGACAACTGACTATACTGTTCTTAAATAGCTATTTAACTATAAGAAACCTATCAGAATTCTTACTTACTGGATCCTGATCCTATAGAATTATAAAATTACTATCATTCACAAAGCAGAGAAAGCTCACACTAATATTAATTTACTTTTCTACTAATCTTAATAAACCAGAAAAAGGGTGTACTAAGAAACTACTTTTTTTTTTTTTTTTTTTTTTTTTATAGTCTCTTAGACTCCTTTCTTTATTAATATACCCTGTCTATCCCATAGATAATACACTTAGCCCACCCACCCCTACCCAATCCCCCTAAGGGCCCCCCTCTCTCCCATACCCTCCCAACTAAAGACTATGAGGTTATTAACCACTGCTACCTACTCACCACTCAGTTCACATATCCCTTCTACCAGGCAGTAATGGTGCTCACCCTGGAGACCCCATCCAACTCACCACCCAGTCAGCAGATCTCCTATCAACCTCTCTCATCTTAACAACTTCTTCCACAAACCCAGCTGTCATCTCTCCTCAAAGACAAAGAGTCAATATCCAGCCAGCCCTATCCATATAGCTAAAGCCCACCCTACAGTGAGCCATTCATTGCTCACACCACCCACCAATCTAGATTTCAAATCTTCCCAGCGACCTCTCTCCCCATCCAGTCTCCTCTTTACACCCAGCCAGTCCCCCACTATTATCCAAAAGTCCCCCAGAATCTCACACTCTCCCAGCCAATGTTCCAGTATCTGCACAAATCCCCCAACTTGTCCTACATTGTAACACTCCTCACATTCCAATTGTCCACCATCCACCAAATGTCCAGCATGGAAATTCAACATGATATTCCTCCACAGCATCTGCTACCATACTATCTAAAACTTGGGAGGAAGCCACCTCTGCACCTCAGCACTCCAAGACCAGACTCCCACCCAGTCCCACTCCTCACCAATCCTGACTATCTGCCAACCACTTGGCCAAAGGTCCTGACCAAGTCCCCACTGATACTCCACTCCATCACCAATATCAAATTCAGCAAGTGGAGTACCCCCCAACAGTAGCCTGTCCCATCTCCATGTAGCCAGTCTCCACAGTATCTCCCCCTCATTGCTACACCCACCAGTGCAGGCCCATACAGTGTGCTCCATCCACTACCCCCCACCAGAAGCCCTTATACTGTAGCTGCTGGCTCCCACCCAGGTCCACCAGAGACAGCAAATCTCCTAAGAACTCACATGGAGAGAATCTCATCTCCCACACCTTCTGTATCAGTGGCACCCATCTCTCTCCCCTCAATTCGACAGCTCATTTCAACTACAAAGCTCTCAGATAATGTAGCCTCTTAGGAAATTCCACCAGTCCTAGCCCTCTATGAACTACTGGTGTTGCAAGAGTGTCCCAACCAATCTGGGACTGCCTCTTTGCCCAAATCCAATCTCTAGCCAGTTTCATCAGTCTCTTCACCACCCAAGCTAGAAAATCCAAGTGATAAGCAACATACCACAGCTTGGAGAATCAGTAGATATTCAGAATGGAGACCTGGCCTGCCAAGCAGATGTGGCGACCTCCCCAGCCTCTCAGAGCCTCCCCCCAGATGGCCACCCTCCTCTCCCACCACACTCATGGTAAGACAGAACCATATATGGAAAGGAAGACACCCAAATACTGCACTGCCTCCACTCTGCACCAAGATTGCCACCTTGCCTATCTAAGCTGTAGCTCCTCTCCATTCTCTAGTCCATTCCACTTGATCCTCATCATTCTCACAATGTACATCCTGTAGCAGAAAGAGATCAGCCTCCAATCCTTTAAGTCTAGTGAAAATGTTATTGTGCTGCTCAGATCCCCTTAACCCATTCACATTCAGAGAAAAAATATTAGTTATACTGTTTATTGGGAATAATGTTTTAGAAGTAAGGTCCTGCTCATCCTCTACAAATCCATATCTCTTCTCTCCCATGCCAAGTCCAAGTTAACTCTACAGTCAGCTCCTCCTCTTCAGCCTTCTTTGCCTCCAATCCCACCAGAAGTTCAGCCATCTCCCCATTCTTCTTTTTCTCAAAGTCCTCACAATACTCTAGGCAGGCCTCCTGCCAGAGTTGCAAACCATGACACTCTGCCCAACAGTAAGCAGCCTGCTCACTGGCAACTATAGCCAGCTAAGCCTCCCTCTCTTTATCAACCTCATACCCCTCCTCTTCTAGGAAAATTGCAAGTACCTCTGCCTTCAGTGCCTCTACCACTCCATCCTCATGCAGGATCTGCACCCAGTACTCCTCACTCATCACTCTCAAGTCGGCTTCCCCCAATTCCTTAGCTTCAAAGTTGTTCATCATCTGGCACATTCATAATAAGTTTCCCACCTCTTTCCTCCCCAGTGTTGCTAGCCTGCCAGCATCCAGCATTGTGGTATCTGCCTCTATACTTGCAGTCTCATTCCATCTCTCCTTCAGGACATCCCCTTTTGCCAAATCAGAAACTCCAAAGTAGACACACTGAGCACCATGCATCGGCTCATCCTCTGTCACTCTGTCTCTGGCAGCAGGACCTCACCTAATCAGAGGAGGAGTATCTTCCATGACTAGTTCCCAGACTTCAAATATGCCATCCTCAAATAGGGTCAGGTGTGGTATCTTCCCAGCCTCATCCAGAATCTTCTCTACCTCCCCTCCTCTCTTACTGGCCCAGATACTCACCTCAGCACCCCCAGACTCCTCAATACCACCATCATTCTTCTTTGCCTTTTCTTCCATGCTCGCCAACAACTCCCTCTGCCTCTTATGCTCTTGAGCCCTCTCCCACTGCCCCTTGTCAGTGCAGATATGTTTTCTATCTATAATCTCCAAATGTATCAACTCCATATACACCTTTCATGCCTTCACCCTCTGCTTGACAGCTCCACTCATCTCCTTCAGAGCCTCCAACAGATCCACCTCCTTCTCCTCACTCCCCTTCACCCTTGACATCTGACAGATGAAAGCCCCCCATAGCATTACTGATGGTCAGTCACTTGACTTTCCAGTGGCCTCCTTTTCTGCCAGCCAAATCCTGATATCAATATCTCCAGTCCTGATGGTGGTCTCCTCCCAAATCTGAAAACCAATATCAACCACATTGCCATACTCTGCCATCACCTCCTCAACTCTCCTCCTTATCTCAATTGCTGTGACTGTAGGTACCCCCTTCACTAGCAACTAAACCACCCTGGGGTTCTACCTCAGACAGTATACCATAGAGACCACTACTTCCCCAATAGCCACTCTAGTCCTCAAAGCCTCTTCCATTGGGCCTGCCTCCTCAAAGCCCACTTCAACCCCCTCCAGACCCTTCAGGAACTTCATTGAGGTAGCTCCAGCCACCTGCTTTGAGATAATCTCCAGGACTATCCTCACTGTCACTATTAAGCCCTGGAAGCACAAGATTATAGCAAACTCCAAGATTGACTTCTTGAGTAATGGTGCCACCATCAGCCCCATCATACCATCTGCCAGATCTCCCTTCCACTTTGGGAACCCCTGCCCCCCCTTGCCATCAGTCATCACATCTTCTTTTTTTTCCTGATTTCCTATTATACTCCCATCAGCAGTCACTCTATCAGCCATAGCACCTCTAACACCTATGCTCACATCCCCTGCCTGAGTACCTCTTCCCCTCATGACACTTGTCTTTCCCTTTCTCTCAACAGCACCAGCCCTAGCTCTAGCCGGCCATCTACTCTCCTTCACCTTGTCTGCAAAGCTAGGGGGGTCAGGCCTTCCCCCATTTCCACCTAATAATAGTCCTTCTCCAGAGTCCTCTCCACCCTTCAACCCTCCAAAGGCCCCCATCCCCAGTTCATAACCTCTCTCCACATTCTGCCAGCCAAATGCCCCAGGTCTACCTGACTCAGCACACCCATTGGAACTCTTGCTCAAAGACATTTTTATAGTACCTTTTCTTTGAGTTGTGTCAAAAACCATTGCTTGAAGTTGGTGTAACATGAATTGTATCAGAGAAAGGTTGTGAATCTGTCTTGAAGAAACCATCTCCTAAAGAAAGATTTTATAACCATTAAAGTACAAAAAGACTTCATCTAATAAGAATACCAGTGTAATAATTCTCTATATTTTATTTTCTTTTACCAAATTATTATCTTTTTTCTTTATCATATTACTTAGTAAAATATTCCAGAATAGCTTAGAATAATATAGAATTACCTAGTCATTTACTAAGAACTTGTTTCCTAAATAGTTCTGCTAAGATTTTATTGAATACTAATTAATGATTAGTGACTCTCTATAATGTTCTACCAAGTTCTGCCAAGCATAACTCATTCCTCAGCATTTAGCTTAGTAATATTCCATCTTTTTCTTTTTCTTTCTATTTTTTATGTATAAATACCCCCTCTGAATACTTTAATAAAGCTCAGTCTAGTTAGTTATTATACATTCACTCAAATATCCTAAAGGCAATTGAACTTCTCAAATTATTTCTTAAATCTAATCAAATATTTCTATTTTGACAATTGCTGATATATAATATAAATCTCAGATTTAATTGGACTTAACTTATCAAAGTAATCTTATACTTCCATAAGCATAATTATTCTCTATAATATATATATTTGTTATAATTAGTAGTAGTGAAAAAGTTAATTCCTGCTCTCTTTACTAATATAAACCCTTTTCAATATTATGGTCTCTGAAGAAGATATATAACAGCTCTGAGAACAAGTAGCACAACTGAGGCAGATCTATTAAGATATATAAATAATAGAGGAGACATTAGGTTCTAAAGTTAAAGAACCAATAGCAGGTCTCTCTACTATAGTTAAGAAGGTACACCTCAAGCTATTATCATCTAAACCTTATAATAGAAGAAGTGATGATATCAAAATCTAATACTTTAATATGAATTAGTACTTAGTAATAGTAGATACATCAAGTGAAAAATCAGTTGCTTATACAGGAGCACTACTATGTGGAAATTCAGCTATTTGATAAAAAATAAAATACCAAGTATCCAAGGATGAGAAAGAAGACCTCTCAGACCAGAAAGAGTTTTAAGATCACTCATATAACAGTTTAAGCCCATCAACTCAAAAAAGATAACTAGAGACAAATTGGTATCTCTGTGATAAACATGATCAGTTAAGATTTTTACTACTATCTATATGAGTACAGTCTTAGAAATCAATGATATCAGCAAAGCTGAAAAGTTTAACAGATATATATAAGGACTCAAGAATCACACTAGGTGAGAAATAGAGTTATGAGATCTAAAAACTATTGAAGAAGTAATATTGATTACTGACTGCTTTGATATAATCTCTATTGTCAATATCTCTATATAACTAACCCACTCTCAAATATATATATATATAAATATATCTTATTTGGGAAGTACATAAAAGGAAAAGGGACTATAAAAAGAAAGGGTGGTAAATTTGGCTCAACCTACATATATATATATAAAATAACAAAATAGAACAGATGTGGGTAGGAGTGAAGTGATTCAGCAAGCAGTAAAATAGAGTGAATAAAGTGAATATAAAGGGTAGAGGTTCAAGCAGTCAAATCAAGATAAGTATCAAAAAAGAATATCTAGATTACTCTAAACTATATCATCTAGTTCTATACTAAGTTAAGTGGTATGGCATCTAAAACTAATATACCAATGAGCATTGTAAGACCTCTATGTCTGCTCTAACCCAATAACTATAAGTAACTATCACCTAATTCTAACCCAATGGCTATAAGTGACGACCTGTTATATATCTATTGACTAGTAATCTCACTAGATATGTATTACAAATTCAATATCTCTATGTAACTAACTCACTCTCAAATATATTGTATATGACAAATATTATATATATACATATATATCTTATTTGGGAAGTTCATAAAAGGAAAAGATATTGTAAAAGAAAAGTGCAGTAAATTTAGCCTAAATAAATATTCCAAAGAGAGATGAAGAGAAAAGGTAAAAGAAATAAGAGAAGGAGTAGCAGAGATATACCAAAAGGAAAAAGGCAGTGTGAGCAGTACAGAGTGAGCTAGGGTGATGTATAGTTAGCCTAGAAAGGGACACACAAGTAGTATAGTAGAAAGGTGATGAGCAGTCACTGAAAGTGGTGAAAGAGAGAGAGGGTAGTATACAGTTAGCCTAAAAAGAAGACATGTGACAACATGGTAAAAAGGAGGTCAGAGAGAGCAAAGCAGTGGTGTGAGAGTAGGAGTGATGAGCAGTCAGCCTACACTAATGAAGTAAGAACAGTAGTGGAGAGCAGTGGAGAAGTGATGAGTGGTTAGCCTAAGAAAGGGGTATGTATGCAGTGCAGGAGAGAGAAGGGCAGAGATAGTAGAGAAGCAGAGAGAAAACAAATATGAGATAGGTATATAAATATAAGAGCAAAATACATCACTTGTCCAATAGCCCAAAATCTGAATCTTATAGTCTGACAGCCTGCTATAGTATCTGAGGCAGCACCAATCTGAAAACTGTGCCTAGCATATAAGTAGGGATCAAGATCAATACCGGATAAAAGAGAATATAAATGATCAACCAGCCATTAGTGAGGGAATATATTCTGGCTAGGTAACAAAAATAAAGATGTATGATTGGCTGTCAGAAAAGAGAGATAAAGGTATTAAAGGAGAGAAACAGTATAGAGCAAGTCCAGAGGGGGCCAGGGAATATAGATAGAGCTGCAATAGTAAAAAGGGTCAGTTTTGAAGGAGGGGAGCATCAGAATAATATAAGAGGGGTTGACAATAGAGAGATGGAAGATAATACAGCCCCAAGAGATATGTTTGAGGAGATCAAAGGGGTGGTTACATGTGATCTCACCTGACCTGAGAAAGCCAAAATATAGCAGCAGTAAACATAAGGTCAGAAGTATCACCACTTAACTAAAGATATGAAAGGAGTCATTAAAGACAAGAGGATATCAGAGAAAGTTGAGAATGAATGGGCTGAGTGTCTAACCATCATTTTGACACTATACAAATCTCTTGAAAGTTGCTGGAGACCTAGCAAGGGGTCTGGCAGGCTGGAGTCAATGTATAGAGATTAGGTAGTAGAAAGATACTTCTTGATAGTAGTGGGCATAAGCCAATAGAGTGCCAATGAACTGACCCATTGCATTAGCACCAGCTCAGATGTGGGGAGGGCAGGTTGGTTGGTGAGAGTGTGGATGGTATAGAAGTGGAAAAAATTCTACTAGCCAGAGGAGTAAAGAAGGCCATGAGGGGTAAAAGGAGAGCATGGCCATAGATCCAATTAGCATTGGGTGAGGCTGTGCAAGAGGGGCGAGAAAGCAGAAATGAATGAGGTCAGCATATGAGAGGGTGTCAGCTATGCTGTTATCTTGAGAAGAGATGAAAACCTCAGTAGTTAATATATATATGGAGACCTCCATCCTTCTTAGAGATAAAAAGGGTTTGAATCATTGCAATTGTCATCATAACTACTACAACATTTGGAGTGCTTAGGCGGTTTTGTGATCACAATTGGAATCAGGGGCATCGATGTCATCGATTGGAGGGAGATGGATTTATGCTCAGGCTGTTGCGACTGCTTGATTCCTTATGTTGTCAGAGTGTGCGGTCTTCGTTGTGCCAAGAAGAGCACACATGACATTACAATCCTTGCATCGCATGGTCATATTCAGAGCCATTTTAGTACGGCAGGTCGGTTTTGGTAATATCAATCTCAAGAATGGCAAAACAGATTGATGACATACTCTTGAACACGTGACTGTGAATTGATCATGTGGCCTGCGGAAGCGATTTGGCAATTCCAGTCGTATGATCGTTAAAACGGTTTTATGTGTCTTGTAAAGAGAAAAGCGATGAACGTGATTTCGGTAGCACTGCGGCGTGAAATAAATCCGATTATTAAGGTTTCGAGCATTTTACTCATCACATATAATTTGAACAAAAGTTGCATTGCTGGTACCGTAAAAGCTTTCGTCCCGTTTATTGGTGTGTTCGATTTGCTTTAAGGAAACGTCGGGTTGATTCCGCGTGAGCGAGATGGAATTCCGACGTTCGAATCAGTAATTTTCCAAACGCGAAACACTAAGAATCATGTTCATCATCTCAGCCACTTTTTACATCGTCCGATAAACTTTCTCAGAACTATATCACAAAAGTACAGCACCTACATTTCATACCAGAAACGTACATGAAGTGTAGAGTATGGTTAAGTACTGTATTATTATGATGTGTACGGAGCTGAGAAAATTCATTGAACAATGGAAAAATCGGCTTAGATGACGCACATGTCTGTTTCCTCTTTATATCCTAAAACTTGTGGACATCATCCTTGAGAAAATCTTGGGATACCCCAAGCGTCCCCGAATATCCCGCCAAGCACCTGCTCAGACACTCGTTTGTGTCATTTACCTTGTACGAAATCCAATTCAATTCTATGGACGTATCGCCCGGCGCTAACGACCGGGACAAAATGTATTGTGTTCCCATGTAGATTGCCCGCGAGCGACGGTTCTTCCCATCTCTTGCTACTCTAATAACTGTTTATCTGATAAGCGTGTCATTTTGTCAGTCGTATTAATAGGTTTTGAATATTTAGCAGAACACACACGCCAGCTTCGCTTCATAGTCCGCCTGTACCTTAGGTTATATTGTCCCTTGGCATTTGGGGTCTGTGCGGGCGAATGCCTTCGAAATTATTTCTCGCACACTGTTCCAGCTTCACATATTACGCTCTCGAATCTACATATTTTATCAATAAATACATCGTTACTGAGACCCTATCGTTTGTAATGGTCAAACGCGCAGTTAAGCGTTCCTGGTCTAGCACGTATGACACGGCAACCGTGAGACACATAGAGATTCAATTGAATTGAGTCATGTTAAACGGGATATTTAGGAGCTTTTTGTAATTCACTTCACTCCACCAAGGAAGAAACTATATAAAGCTTACCATATAAAACCATATTTATTTAATCTTATAGCATACAATCTTATAAATTATAAATTATGTTTTATATATCTCATGTGCATAAATTTTGAAAGTTTTACCTCATAATTTCTACATTTCGTACTCTTGTATTAAATCATATAAATTAATGCATATAAGTAATCATATGTTTTTTCCGTAGAGGGTTGATGGCAAAGTCGACATGTAGGTCAAGAGCTGTCTTACTTTTACTTATGACATATTTTACCAAGGTGTTTACAACGTGTGCAGGGCATTCCTCGACAACCTTTCTTGTCCTTCGCGCATTCGAAACACCGCTTTCCGGGTGAGTTCCTTTTTGTGGTCCTGCCGGTAACATGAATGCGACAACGCCTCTTCTTCTTCAAACAGTCTGGACATTCCTTGTACGGAATCGTCCTGGGAATGAAGGTTGTTGAGATTTCGGTGGTCGTCTGTTGGGTGAAATTCTCTCTTGGCTTCGACGTTGTGTGATTATTTGCATCCCCATTTGGGAAGTTGCCGACGTAGGCTTCGGAGATGAAACGAAGGTCGGGAGTAGGTCCACCGGTTGAGGCGCCGTTCGGCATTCTGTTGTCAAATGACTTCGACATAATATGTTCTTGAAGAGAACCCATATTCCCTTCTGGGAAAATAAAATACAGAGAGGAGAGAAGGAGGCATCCTACACGAATTGATTGAGGATTAGAAACTTTCTTAAGAATTTGACAGGGTAAGCGATCAGAGAGCTGGGGGGCTGGTATCTGTTGCGTCTATAATTAGATATATTTGTCAATAAAATTAAGTTTTGACCCCATTACTCCAATGAGTGCTATTGGCTAGAGAGACATTTTGCCAAATATGTGTTACTTAAGCTTATAATGGTATATGCCACAGAAGAAATGTTAAAGAGTGGCCACCCTGATCAATGCCATTCACAGGTTCGTGATATGGCCAAAATTTTCTTTTCCAAATTTACCATATAGTAATTTTTAGAGTTTCTTCGTTGCATTCTCATACGCAAAATAAAACTAAGTGGAAAATTCGGATACGACTCCCGCGAACACGAGGCTTAATAAAAATCAGAAACGGTCATTATACATACCTGACTATAGAGAAAGCAACACCGTTAAGCCTCACTCCATTTCGAGTCAACTCGCCGGATCGACGCCGGATATGGCAGTGGCTCGAGTCATGAGGTACCAATTTACGTGAAGGAAAGAGACTCTGCAAGAGTATGATCTTTGTTGTGTTAGATTTGCTTAAATGAGGCGAATCCAACGAGCTAAAGAATCTAAAGTTCGATATGTTTTCATCTAGTTATACAATTTCAAAGTTTAATTTAAATTTCGAAATAGAATCGGATCGGCGGGTTGGGTCATTGGTCGGGTAGGGTAGTAGCTCTACCTGCTCCTGAATTTCCTTGTCCGAATTCCGCATCCCTCACCCGAAATCTGCAGGATGACGATGTTGATAATGTGTTGTATAATTAATGTGCCTGGAACAAACCAGAACAAAAAATTTCAGGTTGACCAAACTGAACCGAAGATAACAAGTTCCGCTCAGTTTAAATCCCCGTTCTACTCCTTCGCTAACCCACCCGCTACCAACGGCCACCCGTGAATACCAGACCGTGAATACCAGGCCGTGAATACCGAGCCGGAGATGATAATAGATTGGATGAGTAAATCATCGTATGTGTATTTGGGCATGAGGAAAGTTTCTGTCTCGAATGCGTTGCATCGGTCAGTTCGAAGAACCCGACATACAAGAGATGTACAAATAGCGAGGTGGGTGGGAGTGAAATGTATGGTGACGACGATTGAGCGTAAGGGGAAGACAAGTGGATTCCGTGCTATACATATATATAGAGATTGCTAAATCGGGTAAACGTGTCTTTAGCGTGCTATCCCTTCGGGATCCCTTCAACTTAAAATAGATTTTGACTAATTTGGCAAGATGTCATCACAGCGAATCGGTAGCACTGCTTGCGCGAAATGAATCTGATTGTTATGGTTTCGAGCATTTTATTCATTGCATATACATTGATAAGAAAAGAACAAACGTTGCATTGCAGGTAACGCAGAAATCTTTGTCCCGTTCATTGAGGGGTTCGATTTACGGTCGGATTGATTCCGCCCGAGCGAGACGGAATTCCAACGTTCGAATCAGTAAATATGGGGGCGGCAATCTCCAAACGCGAAACACTAAATTGTCTCCTAACTATATCACAAAAGTACAGCACCTATTTCATACCAGAAATGTACAAGAAATGTAGAGTATGGTTGAGTACTGTATTATTATGATGAGTACGGAACTGAGCAAATTCATTGAAAAATGTAAAAATCGGCTGAGATGACGCGCATGTCTGTTTCCCCTTTATATCCTAAAACTAGTGAACATCAAGTTCGAGAAAATCTTTGGATACCCAAGCGTACCCGAATCCCCCGCCGAGCGCCCACTCAGACACACCTTTGTGTCATTTACGTTGTACGAAATTCAATTCAATTCTATGGATGTATCGCCTGGCTGGGACAAAATATGTATTGTGTTCCCATGTCGATTGCCCGCGTGCGACGGTTATTCTTATCTCTTGCTACTCAAATAACTGTTTGTCTGATAAACGTGTTATTTTATCAGTCATATTAATAGGTTTGCATATTTAGCAGAACATACACGCCAGCTTCGCTTCAAAGTCCGCTTGTACCTTAGGTTATATTGTCCCTTGTCATTTGGGGTCTGTGCGGGCGAATGCCTTCAAAAGTATTTCTTGCACACTGTTTCGACATTACATATTACACTCTCGATACTACATATTTTATTAATAAAGACATCATTTTTTCCGTCAACGGAAACCGTTTGTAATGGTCAAACACGCAGTTAAGCCTTCCTTGTCTTACACGTATGACACGGCAACCGTGAGACAGCCTGTGTCACATACAGATTCAATTGAATTAAGTCATGTTAAACTAGTTATTTAGGAGCTATTTGTAATTCACTTCACTCAGTCAAGAAATGATCTGCATAAAGCTTACAAATTATAAATTATATCTTACACATGTCAATGCATAAATTTCATCATAATTTGTACATTTCATACTATTTTAAATCATATAAATTCTTGTATATAAACAACCATGTAGTTTTGGTTCGTAAAGGGTTGGTGGCAAGTCGACATTTCGGTCAACAGTTGTCTTACATTTCATTATGACAAATTTTACCAAGGTGTTTACAACGTGTGCAGGGCATTCTTTGACAGCCTTTCTTGTCCTTCGTGCATTCAAAACACCGTTGCCGGGAGAGTTCCGTTTTGTGGTCCTGCCAGTAACATGAATGCGACAACGCCTCTTCTTCAAACAGTCTGGGCATTCCTTATACGGAATCGACCTGGGAATGAAAGATGTCGAGATTTCGGTGGGCGTTTGTTAGGTAAAATTCTCTCCTGTTGCGTGATTAAATACATCCCCATTTGGGAAGTTGCCGATGTAGGCTTCGGAGGTGAAACGAAATTCGGGAGTAGGTGCACCGGTTGAGGCGCCGTTCGGCATTCTGCTGTCATATGGCTTCGATATGCTATGTTCTTGCATGGAACCCATATTCCCTTCTGGGAAAATAGAATATAGGCGGAGGAGAGAAGGGGGCATCCCATACGAACTGATGTTGTGGAAGAGAGGATAATAACTTTTCTTGGGACTTTAACGGGGTGTGCGATCAGAGAGCGTAGGAAGTGCGTAGGGGCTGGTTATCAAAGTTCTGGTGGTACGGTCATATGGTTGCTTCCGAGTGTCATTGGTGCCTGCGGTATGTGTCAATAAGTAAAAATATGAAATTTTTTGTTTTGTCAATAAAAATTAAGATTTTGGCCCCATTACTCCAATGAGTATCATTGGAAGGCTAGGGATAGATTCTGCCAAGTATGTGTTACTTAAGCTTCTAACAGTATATGCTACAGAAGGAATGCTAAGGAGGGGCCACCCTGATCAATGTCCTTAACAGACTCGTGCTATGGCTAAAATTTTCAAAAATATTTCTTTCAATCATCCAAGTCCCAATTCACCATAGAGTAATTTTTTAGAGTTTCTTCATTGCATTCACACATGCAAAATGATACAAAGTGGCAAATTCGGATACGACTCCCGCGAACACGAGGCTTAATAAAAGTCATAAACGCTCATTATACATACCTGATTTATAACAGGATCGACGACGGATATGGCAGTGGCCCGGGTCATGAGGTCAAATTTTATGTACCCCGAATGCCGGCCATTACAACCGTTTTTTTCCGTCAACCCGATTTTTTCCACCACTGGATTATTTTTCAGAGGATGCACCAATTGCATTATTTTTAGTCTTTGTGGATCGTCCCACCTCTGGACCTCTCCCCAGCCCATTCCATCCATATTGACAATGACAACAACGACGACAATGGCGAAACGGCAACGATGATCTTCATCCATTTATAATCCTTCATTTATCCATCGTGAAATCCAGATTGGATATCGTGAGCGAAAAGGTGTGTTATTTGAGCTTCTAAGAACGGTTATTGGGGTCGGAAGTTTGTTCCATTGTGTTGAAGTTCAAATTTATATATATGTATGTAAGGCAAAGAAAAAAAAGACGTGAACACAGCCATGCATTTTATCAACAAAGATAGCGATGATCCACAAAGACTAAAACGGACGTGATGGGTGCGGTAAAAACTCGTCCTCTGAAAAAATCCAGTGGCGAAAAAAATCAGGTTGAGGGAAAAAAACGGTGGGGCTATAAGGTATCCCTATAATTGGAATGGGTCGAATGTCCACAATGCACAGAATTCCACGCTCAGCCCGCCATAAACGGGACAAGATTTTCGCGGTGCTCACAATACAGCGTTTGTTTTATTCTTATAATAGGATATGAGGCGAGGAAAATGCTAAAATTGTCGCGATCAGGAAAATGAACCGGTTTAATTCATACAGCAGTGCTTCCCCACCAATCACAACCTGATCCCAGTCACGCCAATCTGGGTACAAACGACAACACCGACCGACGCGGGAGCTCGGACAGAGTGTGGCCGGGCGCTGTAATAAATACACTGGGCTATCAAGTGATATTCCCTATTTAGTTTTATGTCCTCACTGTGTCATGTGGTGCAATTCTTTTGGATGATAAAATTCTCTCAAGTCCATCAACTGTAGCAAGTGGTTAAACAACACTCAATTATTAAGAATTGCAATGGCTTCAAATCGGGTTTGTGATTGGCCGGATTGCATAGTCATTTTTTTGGTATATATTTTTAATCTCCGCATCACGCGACAATATTCCCAATAACTTTTGGACATCAAACACATTTTCAATGGCAACATTACAACACAAACAACCCTTCTAGTTTGGAGTCAAGTCAGGAGATCAATCCGACATATATTCTTCGAAGTCAGACGACCGGCTTAGAGCAAAGTAGGCGAGACACGACGAACCATGAGGGTCTGGCGTTCAACCAATGTCACATAAAGATTGAATTAAATCGAGTCTCGTTCAAATGAATATTTAGATGCCACTTCACTAGTCAAAAAAGGATAGGCATAAAGCTTCACAATATCAAGTTCTGAATTTAAGCTATACTATACTAACTAATTAACAATATTTTTAATTTCGATATACATATAAATAAAATCAGAGATTGTCATAATCTACTGATTTCACACTATTCTATAAATTCAAGCATGTTGAATAATCATTTGGTGAAGTATATAAATTTGAGATCAATGATTGACTTACCTATCTTGTGACAAATCACACCGAAGTATTCGCAACGTGCGCAGGGCTTTCCTCGACATAGTTTCTTGTGCAATTTGCATTCAACACACATTTCTGGGAGAGGTCCGTTTTGTTGTCCTGACAGCAGCGTGAATACGACATCGCCTCTTCTTCAAACAGTCTGGACATTCTGCGTATGGAATGGGCTCAGAGATAGAAGCGGCTGTGGTGGAAGTGGGCGTCTGTGGAGCGGCATTTGCGATGGAAAGTATTTGGTAAGATGGTGGATTAGCTTGGAGATTATGCGAGGTCGGCCGTAGCTTGATTCATTGCGTCGCCATTTGGCAAGTCGCAAGTGCTTGTCTCAGACGCGACAGTTTGCAGGTTGTCATACGTCGGATGGTTTTCAGCGGTATCCTTGTCGCTTTCTGGGGAAAGCGGGTATTGGCAAGAGAGAGTAAAGGTGGTCACAAGGCGGCATGAAAAACGAGCTGAATTCGATGTCATGGAATTTGATAGAGGAGAGCAATTGTTTTCTAGGCATTGGAAAACTGTCGGAATTTTTCAAATGTTTGTACATGTTCTGCTTTTTAAAAATTTACGACGATGAGGCTTCCTTTTTTTCATATTTTTCTGGAAGTGTTCCGTGATGATAAGATTGCCTTTTTTTTTTTTTTTTTTTTTTTTTGACAAAAAAAAAATAAAATAAAATAAAAATCGCCAGTTATCTCAAATATCGTATGAGGTCCAAGAATACTGACCGCGTGGTTGTGAAGTATATATTAAAATTTACAGTTTGCCAGGTGTTAGTGACATTCTTCGAGCGTCCTGATATATTATATCCGTGTAACTAGCGTGTCGGTGTCTAAAA
Organism: Jimgerdemannia flammicorona; assembly: GCA_003990745.1. NCBI lineage: Eukaryota > Fungi > Mucoromycota > Endogonomycetes > Endogonales > Endogonaceae > Jimgerdemannia > Jimgerdemannia flammicorona. The sequence continues at coordinate 1,569 of RBNI01000712.1, read as the reverse complement.
TACAGGAAAAGACAATTTGTTTATATTGCCCCAGACGGAATTGTTTATCCAGATATTCTATACTTGCATAATCGACGCTGCGGTGTGTTTCTAAAAGAAAGGTACACTGCCTCATGAATACATCAGAATTCTTTGAATTGAACAAAATTTCATCGCTCGATGAGTATTTTCGGGACCCTGGGGTTCCTGAGCAAATTCTTCATAGTAATACATATCAATTAAACTCGGCTCCGAAGCTGTGCACCTTATCACTCAGCCTACATATCGTTTCCTGACAAACCTAAATGACAAGTATCCCGGAATAATACCAAAAGCCGCATCAGAAAGGAAACGACCGTCTAATATTTTTAAAGGAGACGTTGACACGAATCAGAGCAAATATTAGGAACCACTTATCCGAGGTGCTTCGGGTAAACAAACCAGTACATCATAATAAGTCGATTCACGTTAAGTATCAGTGTTGGCGAATTCATAACATTTGGCGGGTTTATCCATTTATCTAAACCCATAATTCATTGGAACTATATGTAATTTTATTTATATGGGCCACATAGCCAACGTTGATATCATGGCTGATTTCCGGCCTGCTCTTCACTTAAATTGTCTTATCTGCCTTGGTGCTGATGTAGTTCTCCATTGCGCCACTGTCCAGAAGGACTTCAATCTTCTGTTACCTGTATTCTTTTATTCCCCAGTTCCCCAATTGTTGTTTACATGCCTATGTTTATTCGTCAGTTTATATATGGAAACCACTTCTATTCCCTAAAATATACTTTGGAAAAATTCGATTCTGCTTATAAGTGCTTGATTAGTCTTTTTTTTTTTTAAAAAAAAAAAATTTCTTCGAACCAGTTGACGGTCTCATCGAACTTACCCCTGACCCAGCCTCGGGCAATACTTGGAAAAATCCATCGTCATTCAGAGTACAAATAGGAAATCTCATACCGCAGGATGGTTTCTTCCACATATCAACCGGCGCAGCCTTCGCACTTTCGGAACTGAAAGGTATCGCGGAGTGACGCAGGATATGGCAGTGGCCCAAATCAGTCATCATTGCCTGTGGTCCCAATTTACGTACCCCATTGACCGGAATAGGCAGTTCTAGGATACGGAGTTTCGCGCTGATTTATGTCAATATCTCCCTTACCTGGGTTTTGGAAATTTCCCTTAATACAATTGTGTTAGCGTTTAACGGTTCAAACGCAGGAATTCATCGGACTAAATCCGACGCTTCTGTCAGTGCAAGCCAAATCCATCAATAAACGCGTTCAGGACGGACAATTTTGCCTTTGGTTAATGCCGATTCTCTGTTTATCGTAGGATATGCTACAAGGAAAATGCTAAAATATTTCCTTCAGTAAAATGGAGAAACCGATTTAATTCACGCAGCAGCGGTACTAAACATCGCTTCTGTATATCACATTATCCAGGCGAAAAGCATAAGTCGTTTTTTTTTACATCTTCAATTTCTGCTTTCCATTAGGCACGACAAACAATGGCCAGCGCTCGGGAGGGGTAATATATACTGTGGTCCATCGAGTGATATCCTTTTTTTTTTTTTTTTTTTTT